>JAIUND010001958.1:0-27685 GCA_034699125.1 Gisinianus flammeolus | reverse complement strand
CGACCTGCATCAGATCCCAAAACTGCAACTTTTTTGCAGGCAATTTCTGCAAAAATTACACAGGTAGGGCTACTATGATTAAATTAATGCAGATGCCCTAATAGGATTTATAGCCGGATCTTTGGGACAAATGAGAAAATTGAGAAAAATCATTGTACTAATTCATACATAATAGAGAGTAGATACTGACTGTCATGTGTAATTGGGTCGTATTATTTAATTAAGCCTATACAATATCTCCGCGTGTCCTTAATGTCTGGTCGTTGTCTGCAATTTCATGGTATTACGAGCCTCGTCTTGATTTAATTTAATTAGATTTGTTTTGCACTTGACCGTAATTGACAATAATAAATTGATGAGTGAGTTTCACAGTGAAATGTGTCAGACCACATGCCGGCACATTGCAGAGAAAAACCATTACAATCCTCATTTACGAATTTACGCATGTAAAACAATAGCAGAAGATTTTTTTCCCCATCATCATTTTCTCCACTGCCCACAGTACATTTTTTGGGAAGTTACCCAATTAATGGCATTTTCTTGACCTTTTGTCTGTGATTTTCTCATTCCTTCTTGTGATACCAGTAATTGTATGGTCACGTACTCTCCAATGAACGAATCACAAAATCCACTCGATCTATAAAGCCAAATCAATACATGAAATATTTGCACAGAGTTATTCTCAATCAAACCACGCTGCTATGGTTTAAAATGTTTAATTTGCAATCCACACAGCTGTGGACAGTAAAACTTTGTTCGATTGCATTCAGTTAAATATTTACTAATTAGCCGGATGTAGTATTTAAATATAAAGTTAGTTAATTTTTTTTAGCATTTAGGGATTTATATTAAAAACTTCAATAATCAAAAAATTGAGTAATATCCAATAAATGTAGAATGTCTTCCATCAAAATTTCAAAACGCTCTTCAAAATATTCGATTGTTTTAGCATGTAAACTGCCTAAATGTGCCAGTTAAAGTCTCCTAAAAGGATTCAAAAACTGTCTGGATTCCATCCATCCATCACTCAAATCAATCAATCATGAGCACATCCTCTAAAGATGTGGACATGAGCACAACACACAAAATTTTACGTGAACTATTTGCAGGGTCTGGAGCTGGGATGGCGGGGATCGCCGTGGGGTACCCTTTGGACAGTAAAACCTTTGCTTGATTACATTCAGTTAAATATTTGTGTAAACAAAAGAGAAAACAGGTGATACAGGTATTCTTACGTGTAGTTTCAGAGCAATTCAAGTCTGAAGTTTTCGGCGCTCTCGTGGCCCAAAAATTCAAACGGCTCCAGTGGGATTCGAACCCACGACTCCTCGACTCAAATAGCCGCTATAATTGCGTACTAAAGCAACTGGCTAATAAATTTTAATTAATTAATTAATTAATACTTGAAGTCATTTTAAACATTTGAAACTTTCAGTGTTTATAGCCCTTGGTTCCTTCTGTATATGAATATGTTAAAAAGTGAAAATATCGTATACCCATTTGACCTGTTTTCTCTTTAATTCACACATTTACTAATTAGTGTGATGTATATAGTATTTAAATATAAAGTTAGTTCATTTTTTTATCAGCAGCAGTAAAAGTCATACAACAAACGAGTGGGACGAAAATTGCCACATCTTGTAAATACATTTACAAAACTCAGGGAATCCGAGGTATACAAAAATCCGAATATCCGAATACGGATCCCACATATTTTTACAATTCAATTCAAATATATCTGTAAACAATTGTAATTTTTTTCCTTGGCTGTTATATATAATTTGCATAGGTTTTTTCCGCGGAATGTTCGTCCCTCTCGTCACTAACGGTTTTGTCTTTGCAGCCTTTTTTGCATGCTACCAGGGAAGTTTAGAGTACCTCGTGTCTTTTGATGACAGTCGAACAAAATATCCGGTAAAAAAAACAAGATCATTTCAGGCTTTTCGGGAATTGTGGAAATACGAATATCATCAGTGTAGAGTTTATTTTTATTTTATTTTTTTTTAATTCCAGCCTATTTATCGAATTTGAATTTTTAATATATTTTCGGGCTTGTTCAAAGCGTGCAGGTGCAGAAGATATTGCTTCATATTCTGAGATTTTCTTAACGGGTGCAATCGGAGGGGTTGGTCAATCCCTTATAGCTGGCCCGGTGGAATTAATCAAAGTCCAAATGCAAGTGGCTGGGAGGAAAACGGGCTCGATTGAAACCATGAAAAGGATCTATAAACTTCGTGGTCTCTATGGATTCACACAAGGGATGGGAGCAACTTTCCTTCGGGATGTCCATTCACATGGAGTCTATACAGTCGTCTGTAGGGAGGGTTTAGATTATTTGGATGCTTCTTCTGAGCAAGGAGGGAACGGATTTCCTCATCCATATGAAGACACCATGTCCCTCTTGACATCCGGTGGGATCGCGGGTAATACACGTATATAACAGACTACAAAAGACATGAAAATACTAAAAAGCATTTTTAGTCCGTTTCAAAATTTCAATTTAAATTGAATTTCCTAACCGAAATCTAACCGGATGTGGTTGCTGCAGGCCTTTTGTATTGGTGGACGTGTATGCCAATGGACGTGATCAAATCCCGAATGCAAGCACAACACATTACCAGTCGGAAATACAAAAATTCTTTGGACTGTGCCATCAAAGTTTATACAGAAGGTGGAATCTTTCCATTTGTACGTGGCTTTTGGGCCATCACACTCAGGGCGTTCCCATCCAATGCTTGCATTTTCTTGAGCTATGTTAAATTACGAGATTTTTATAATTGGGCTTACTCGATTTTCTGATATTCTATATATATATATATATATATAGTTAACAAATTCACAGACTCCCATGCATTTTTCCCCATGCTGTCTCTCACTAATTGACCGATGCTGTCTCATGTAAATTCCTATGTTTTCTCCCATAAAAAATACCCAAGCTTTTCTGCATTTTGTTTTGTTCCAGTCAGGCAGAGCCTAACCCTATTTTTCCTCGCCAGTCTATTAATATCCTTCTCGATATTATTAGTCCAAAAAAAAATCCCACCACATGTCATAATACGATTGGACTAGCTCTTCCAAGGTCCCTGGTGCATAATTGTAATAGAGAAAACCGGGACCAAATCAGTAGTGAATACGTGATTTTACGGTTTTATCTTTTATCCATTTGTATCCATTATCCGGTTTAAACCGTTTGATCCGGTTTTAACTCAATACTGCCTATAATAAGTGCGCTTGAAAAAATAGAACTAGACAAAAAAACCATTTGGCTCGGACACTGTGGGAAAACAACACACGCGCAATAAATTTTCTTTTGGTCAGTGAATGAAAGAGAAATGCACATGCAATCCTATAAGTAATAAAAGAGGAGTCGATTTCAATGTTTAAATAGTCAATTAAACTGTTTTTCGGGCATTTGGGAATTGAATTGAATCGAATCGTTGAGAAAATATTCAAGTTTATACTGTCTACATAATAATATATTTTGAAATTTCCCATTTCGTCAGTTATTTTATTTTCATAAAAAATTTCAAAGTATATTTACTTAGAGCTATTTACAAATAAGCTATGCAATATTCTGAGTTATGAAGGTTTCAACGATATTGCACAGAAATTCGGTTATAGAATAACAATCGTTTTTTTTTCAGTTGATATTTGCTTGAGAAGTAATATATGCAAAATCCGTGAATAAATAATGATAATTAATTAAGGATTGAAGTTATTTACAAAACTATACATGCAGAATAAAGATTTTTAGTTGTGGTTAAATTCCTCTGTGATGAGATGCGCAAACAAAAGGAATAAAAGACAAGAATACTCTAAGGCGGAGAGACAAATCCGGACGAGAATTTCCTTGGGAAGGGATGCCAAATAATTTCCTACTCCTTTATTGTTGTTTTCCTCCATCACTTCTTCGGGTTCTTCCAAGATTTCCTCTTTTTTCACTTTTATTTTGACTTTGATTTCTTTGATGATTTCCACTTCATCCAATTCGCCCAATTGTGCTTCTAAAATGCGAGATTTCACAACTTCATCATACTTCTCCTTGGCTTCTCGGTACATTTTGAACCAACGCTATGTATATGGTAAAAAATAATAATAAAAAGTACAGCAAATTAATCAGTTATTGATTGGAATTGAAGACTAAAAAAAACTCCAGGTTTTTATTGTATATGTACGTTAGTCAATGAAATTCAGGAATAGATTCGAATTGAACTTATATATACTGTCGGATTTTTAATAATTGAGCCTCCCAAGGACAAATTTAGGAATCCTTGCCCATTTCAAATACATTGAGTGGGAGGAGCTACGAAGGAGAGAGAAAGGCTCAATTATTTTTAATCCGACAGTACATACTTTCTTCTCGCTAGCATCCATATTTTTCCATATTTTTCCGGCTTTCTTGTTGAAACTTTGACTCTTGGTCCTTTTGCTCTTTGAAAATGATGCTTTCAGCTCGTCTCGGATCACATGCAGCCACAAAAGGTAGGCATTCATCGGCTTTTTCTCCACAGACCTGGCCTGAATGAAATGAAATATATGGGGAAACAATTCAAAACTTTGTATAAAAAAAACAAATCTCAAAAAATATCTATGAATAGATATATATACAGACACAACACAACACCAATTGACAAAAATGTACAACAAAACAAAATGAATTAAACTTACGATGGTTTTGGGTGTTTCATCTTCAAAATATTTTCCACTCTTTGCAAGAAGCATTTCAGAGTAACTTTGTTTTGACAAAATCCAAATGAAAAGTAAGAAAATACATGTGAAGAAATTGGATCTGGAAAAAATTTAACTTTTGTCAGTTTGACCAGCACACACACAGAAGAGAGGAGTAACAATCACAACGTTATCAAGTTCAACACTGAAAACTCAAATGTAGAAATTGCGTTCCTATAATAGAGGTACTTTTTCTCCTACGACGTTCGATAGGCGTTTCAAGGGTCGTCAAAAGGGGTCTGACTTCATTTGCATAAAACCATTGAATTTCCAGGTCCCATTTACATTTGTGAACCCCCATTCCGAAATTCTGAAATTAATGTTATTTTGGTTTGAATTTACTTGAACGACTCCTCAAACTGACCAAATCCAAATGAACATGAATTTCAACTCCTAATGAACTATATTGATGATTTAATTAATTAGTTTATTGTTGTAAAAGTAAATTCATTTTATGGTTTACGCAGACTCAGTTAAATATGGACATGAGAAATCCCTATCAAACGATGTGTAGATGAAAATATCTGAGAAATCTTTAGACAATGATCTTATAATTATATGATGGAGCTATAATTTTCGTGAAATAAAATCGGAAACGAAATAATTAAAAACGAAGAGAAGCCACTGCAGATTTTTTTTTTTGTATTTATAGCTAGAGTAAATAATTAATGAGAATTTATTTTTAAGGAAAATGCATGAAAATAATATTCAATTATAAGTCATCAGAGCAATCCACCCAAAAATAAATGTGTGTATCCAGAAAAATCAAATTATGTATTCACGAGTACAAGAAAGAAAATATAAAATAAAATGAAGAGTTGACGAAGATTTCAACTGGAAACTTGACGGCTTTCAATTATTTTCCTCCTTGTAAATCTCCATGGCCCTCTCGAACTTTTCATCCCACACCTATATATGTAACAAAACAACATAAAACAGGAAATAAACGAAAATTCCATTAGAAAGTATGAAATTTCATCCAAATAAATCACCCAATTCCAAATGCCATATGTACCGATTGTAAGTATATTACACTGTGAGAAATAGAATTAAACTTACTCGTTTCTCCTTGTCATCCATAGCTCTCCAGACCATTCCGGCTTTCTTCATGAAGCGGTAACCCGTTTGTTGATGTGTGGCACAATTTTTCCGGATTTCCTCTTTTTTCTCACGGTACCACACAAGGAAGGCACTTCCTGGGTTAATCGGCTTCTTCTCATCATCTTTCTTTTGAATCCCCAACTTTGCCTATATATATACAGGAAAAAGAAAAAAATCAAACACAAAATTAGAAAATCACAAAGAAAAAGATGAAACACACACAACTATTAGAAAATTTCAGAAAATACGAATGAAAAAGATACAACATATCAAAACAAAGAATTCCAAAAATATACAATAAGTACCACAAATTATTCCTTACATTATCAATTATAGTTAAACTTACAATTTTTTTGGATTTCTTTTCTCCAGATCCTGCTTCTTTCTTTACTTGAACCATTTCGATTTTGTTTTGTCAAAAAACGAAATCAATATATAGGAAGGACAAAAATTACTTTTGCGAAGATATTTCAACTTGGAGAATAAACTTTTTTTTTTTTTTTAGTTTGAAGAGAGAGAAAACGACTGACTAGGACGAACTCAAATTCAACACTAAACTTAAAGCAGAAATTTTCTTCTGCATAAAGTAGGTGCATACTTTTTCTTCTCAATACGTTTGACAATCGTTTTAAGGCTCGACAAAGGGGTCTGACGACTCACTTTTTTTTCCCCTTTTGTTTCTCAACGACGATCGAGAACGTTCGATCGATGAACGTTTTGAAGGCTCAGCTATGTAGGCGGACCCTTATAATAAGGGTTGGACTCCATAGACTGTCATTTTCTATCCTGCATATAAATATATATGTATGTAAGTATGTATGCATAAAACCGTTGTATTTTCATGCGTTTCGAATGTAAACTTTAGCATTTACATTGACAATTTTAAGGCTGTATTAATTGGTTGGAACACCGGAAACCCAGATTTCATTATTCAACATTTATAGACTTCAAATTGTGCGAGTGCGATTAGTTAATTTCTTGAGCGTCGGTATATTTATTTGTAATGGATGATCAAACGTTTTTTCAATCAAAACGTGATTCATTAACGATAATTAAAGAGGAAAGAGAAATCCCAGTCTTATTGTGTGTACAGAGTCAATTTTTTATGGTGTTTTTTTTGAAGGCTTTGTAAATATATCCGGGTTTTCCTATATATACTCTCATTCGTTCCAGAGCACTGAAGAAATCTCTATAAGCAGTCTCTTTTCTGGATATTTTCTCGTTCAGTATCATTTTTTAGTTCTTAATCGCCACGACGAACTTGAAAGCTGACGCAGTCAGCAGTAACCAAGAAAATCCTCTCGTCAAACTGTTAAATTTCCTTTTGTTGAAGGCCATTCAGAGTTTTGTGGACTTTGTTTATCAACTTTGTTGTTCTGCTAGCTTTGTAATGAAAATGATTAAGAACTGATTTACATTTTATTGTTTAGTGTTTTAGAGCACAAAGCACAACCTTTTTTTTATTGAAAATTTGAAAATACACAGAAGTGTGTGTGTTTGTGTAGAGCGTAAGATTACTAAGTAAAACACTGGACAATTCAAATTTGTAGATCTTTTTAGAGCTTACGTCTTTTTATAACTAAATAATTATACTTTAAGTTAAGTAACTACAAATTTATACTCAATAACATTTTATATTTATATATAAATACAAACACAACACAACCATAAACATCATAATTTGTGATCAGTAATCAACTCTATATATCTTCAACTACACACTGTAAATTACCTATCCATATATAGGTTCAAGATTTATGAACAAAATTCACAGGGTTTCAATTTTCAGTATCTCGCAATACCATATATATTTTAATAATACTTCAACATACACATACCTGTAATATTATATCGAAAGTACATGCATACCAAAAGTTTGATTCCTAACTACTAATTACCTATATATTACTATTCTGTAGAAGTAAGTACATACAAGTATTGTCAGCATCGTAATATTAATTAACATTATTGTCAATTATTTAAGTATTTTGTGTTTTATATTGTCAAATATTTCGTTAAGTTTAAAGATGCTGTTTTTTTTTACATTATTGCATATATATTTGACTTTCAGTCATTGTAAGTCTGTCTAAAAACATCATGATCATCATTAAAAATTACGAAACTTCTTTAGGTATTCAATATTTTACAAGTTAAAGCTCATTTGGAATGTAAATTATAAATTATATTATACTATAATAAAAAGTAATAAAGATTCAACAACAATGTTTACTGACATAAAAAAAAGTTTGAACTTTTGCAAATAAAACAAAATAAAATTTAATAGACTTGAAGATGAATATACGAATTGAACAAACGTCAACAAACGTTAAAAAATCATTTATAATTTACAATAAGCGATGATGTTGATTGTTGATACTTTGAGTCTTTGATTTGATACCTTATTACTATAGTTTATTACAAAAATCGTTTTCATATATTTAGCCTGTCAAGTCACTGCTAAATTTTTTATGATCATTTTGTTTGTTTTGAAGAAGAAAAAAGGGTTAAGAATAAAAACACACAACATAATTCTAAAATTGTAAGCTCTCTATTGAATATTAAATGCAAAAAGTAGATTATGGTAATAAAAAATGGTAATAAAAGTTGAAATGATAATACTGAGTCACCTGTATTTTATAAATAAGCTTCTTTTTTCTCTTGTTCTTTTCATTTTGTGTTCTTTTGTGTTCTCATGTTTCTTCCACACAACACGATAATAAATACAATAGTACGAGATATACGATATTTAAAAATAATAACACATGTACAATTAAATGTTTTATATATATAATATAATATATTGTCCGTACCTAGCTGTATCTGCATCATCTAGTATTGTAATATAATATATATTTAAATAGTCTAAAAAGTAAATAAACTTTGATTTGCGTACACTTAAATATACAAAGGTATTCTTCATATTTATATTATTTTGCTTTGTTGTGTGTGGATTTCTCAACAGCATCATCATCGTAGTCATCATCATGATCAAGTTGTAATTAATTAATTGCAAGTACTGATTTCAACTTCTTTGACGCATTGACTGCAACTGACAGAACAACACCATTGAAATTTACCTTTAAAAAAACATTAAGAAAAAACATAAGCGTTTATATCCACTATATGTAAGCCATATATATCTAAATAAAATGAGCCACAAGCTCAAAGTTAATTGATTAATTGTGAATGAGAGGTTTTTTGAATTACGAAACAATCACAGAGATGAACTTACATTTGCACCTCTCGGCTTTGTTCACTCGGTTTGTCGTGTGACCTCGGTCACAGCAGAGAGCAGAGCAAGAGTCGGGAACTGAATTCTGTGTAATATCAATTCAATTCATCAATCAATTAGTTAGTTAATAATGAAATTCAAGAACATACACTATCAAATAGGAAGAATATATATATATAAAATGACGAACGTTATCTTTGTCTTTGTGACGAGTTCTGCATACTCTCCCTTTTGTCCCGAGGCTGCCCCTTTTCAAATTGGAAGTACAGAAATCTGGTGACTTTTTTAAATAGACTAAATCTAGATCGGTGAAAGGTTGACTTGGGACTTTGTGAGCGAGTCCTATATAAAAATAGATAAATCACATCATTAAATTTTAATGTAGGTAAGGTAGCTAAATGATAAATGTGTATAATATGTTTTTTTGTATTCCTACCTCGACGTGACCCGAGTCGTTTCTCTTCCACCATTTTGGCATACTCGAATTTTCCACGAAGAAATTCTCCAATTTGCCTTAAATTCGGCATTACTCTCCAACATGTTTTGATTTCACAAGAACCGGAAACGCCGTGACATTTACATTCGATCCTCATCATTCGAGTGATGACTTTCCGGCCCACTTCATTATTATGGAGATTGACGAGAGCAACAGAGACAGTCTTGTTCTTCCTTGACATTCTGCACACCAACACACCAACCAATCCATCAATTAATTAATCAAATTAAATCCATCTTTAATGACGTATGATACTTGAGGTTAAATAATAATATTATTATATATTATACTATACGGTACTTACCGGTGGTCAAGAGCGTCGACAAATGCTCTTGATAAACTGACTCCATAGTCGATATTATCGGAACAACCAGCCCACTTGAATGAACTTGATTTTGAATCTGACAGTGATCTATATACAGAATATGAATGGAAAGCGTTAATAATATTCGATCATGTCAGGCTACTTACTTAATTAAGTTAATTAAGAAAAGATTTTTTTTAGTACTTATCGCAGCCACAATCTGGACTTGCTCCAGCTGAACAGGATTTTGTCAGTTGATGAGCAACCCCGGCTGAACTCAACGAATGAATAAATGCGGATTCCCTTGTTCCTATATATATACATATATATATCCATCAAATATAAATAATAATATGTAATAATAATAGTTGACAGTCACACATTTTTGTTAAAATCTGCATGTGAAAGCAGCATGAAGAATTTCAAATTCCTTTCATATATATATGTGATGAAGGGAAAATGAGAAGCCAGAAGTCAGAAGCTCAGTAGTGCTTTTGTCAAGCACACAGAAAAAAGCACTGCAGAAAAGAAACAAAAAAAGCTCATAAAAAATGTAGGAAAATGTAAAAAGCATTGAAGGAATCGAGTGAATCGACTAGAAATCTCTCAAATGCACGATCATCTCTCTCGATCTGAACATGAATTAATACTTAATTTAATAACTTTTATAAAACCACTTAGACCTCATTTACATTTAAATTGAGTTGTACCTGACATCACCACTCTTCTTCTTCAGCAATCCCATTTACTTTTATTCTATTCAATTTTCCAATTTCTCTCTCTCTCTCTCTCTCTCTCCTCTGTGAGTTGCATCTAATTAAATTCTGATAAATCTGATTATGATTTCATTTCATACTTATATCAATACTTATCATATGTATACTTAACTTACCTGACTTCATATCATACCATACTTTGAGCAACATGTCAATAATTGATAATTCAACAGAGTTCAACTTGAAGGTACATTACATTATTTATATTCAATTCTCATATTTTTTAATAATATGCATGATACTTTATGCACCTGCGACTAAAAGCCTTTAGCTTTTCTTCTCCTTTTTTACTGTACTCTGTGTAAAATCAGCAAATCAAAATGCAATAGCCCAAAACGCAATTCTATATCACTGTCACTGTACATAGTGTACATACTAAAAAACAAAGAGAATTTACGATTTACTCAAGTTTTAATGTACATAGGTATGAATGAAATCATTTCATTGACATGGAAAATGCGGTGACGACAACGAAACGACGACAACGAAAAGAAAAATGAGTCAAAAGGTGTGACCTTTTCATCATCATCAGCATCAGCATCATCATCTCTGCCACTCATCAGCAATGTCCACAGCACGAGTGCGAGTGCATTCATTCTTACATTATCTTACACCTACATATAATTTGATACTATTCCGATTCCAAATTCCAAACCATTTTTTCATTCAAATCCGTGATTTAATCAATAGAAAAACTGTCAAAATTTTTCAATTATTTCCATAATTTACTATTTACTGATAAATGAGTAAATGGCGCACTCAATTCGCCTCTGTCTCGCCGTCGCCGTCGTATAGTACAAAACAAAAACATGACACGAACTCTCTCTCAAACGAACAAAAGAATATCACTAACGAGACTAACCACAATAACGACACACATAAATAACATAAGATTAGGATATTATTTCAATCCGTATACGTATACGTATAGTTTGACAGCAGTTAATTACTAATTATTCCTAATTCTTTTGCTGCCTTGTTAAAATATCCGTAATTCATGTCGTCGTCTATATAACGATAAGAACAAGAACCTGTAATACTTCATATAAGAAAATGAATCAGAAATCCGACAACAAGATGGACAAATACAAATATATAATAATATATATTATATATAGCAAATGCATTATAATACTTTAATAATAATAATCAATCTACATACAGCCTACAGTTCTACAGACGTATTTACACACACATAACACATAAACATAAGTAGACAAAGCGGAAATGGTGGGCAAATATAGAAAGAATGAGGATGAAGTGCATGCACTTCACAACTCTTCAAACTCAAAACTTCCAATATGTTCATCATCATCATCAGTTCATCAGTTATATACATATCTGTATATGCTCAAGCATTCAAAATCCAAGTGAACACAGAACCATTTTTCTTCCTTCCCCTGTGTGTGTGTGTGTAAAAATCCACACGAGTCAACTCACTCACACACAAAGGTAATCAAATCTCATATGTTCAACACCAACTTCAACATGATTCCTCCATATAATAAATGTGACTGTGGCCGTAAAAACTATTTGGGAAAAGAGCACACATTTTGAACATTGAACGTGGACAAATGCATACTCAAATACTCAAATCCAGATGCTCATACTAATACAGATATATCATACTTACGTAGGTATGTATCGTACATCTCCTTTTGCCTTTGTATTATTATTATTATTATTATTACCTATGGAAATATACATATGGGAGTTGCATTTAATATATTGACAATCGGTAATATTGGTAATCGGCAATGAACATGAACGTGAACAGCAAACAGTAAAAGAGCATCTCTCTCACTCTTTCTCTTTCTCTCTCATTCACAACTGCAAGAGCACATGATTGAGATTTCCGTTTCCAGTAAATAATTTTGACATATTATTGTTGCCCATTAATTTCACATGTATATATATATATATATACATATGTCTACAAAAAGCATTTGTCCACACACACACACATGTAACAACACACTAAACTAATCGTAAGAGGAACCGCTTAACTTTTGCAATAAATCTGCAACTTAAACCCATCAAGTGTCAACATATATTTATTACTTTACACACACTATTAAGTTTCCCTTCCCTACATTTATTCATAATAGTATGAATATCCATATGACCGGGGAAAAAAACCCACACAACGACCGACCACGTGTAACTACATTACATTACATGTCTACATCCAAATCTATAGATCCAATACCAAATAATTCGTCAATAATTCTTCAATAAATAATAAATGCAAAAAAAAAATACGTGAAAAGGAAGAGGAAAGGAAAATGAATCGGTGAGACAATATAAAAAATCAAAGGACAACAACAACGACAAAGAGAATCGGACACAATTTGGATGCCAGACAACATGTCAACAGTTTAACAATCAAAAGCAAAAGATGAACACAAAAGATTTCTTCTCCCCGAAAGAAAACTAAACGAGAACTTATATATACGAGAAGATCTAACAAAAAAAAAACCAAAAAGATGTGACGGGAAGCTTTCAACTCCAACTGAAAATGTGTGTAGCGCAGAGTGTATAGCCATCAAAATCAGAGAAAAATGTGGCGAGTTCTGTTTGTGTGTGTGTGTGTGTTGTGTGTAAAAAAATTGGAGTGCGTGTGTATAAGCTGAAAAAGTTGAAGGAAGAGAAGAAGAAGATGAAGAAGGCGACGACGAAGTCAAAGTCAAAGAAGAAATATAAAAAAGGCGATGACATAAAAAGGACGAAATAAGTCTGCCCATATGAGAAGGAAACAGAACGAGAACGAGAACGAGAGAGGAAAAAGACAGAGACAGACCCGACACAGAGATTTAGCAATAATATAATTTTTATGAGTGAGTATAAAAAACCAAAAGAAAAAAGCATTTTTCTTCATCTTCATCTTCTCCGTCTATATCTGTACTTTCGACTTGGACGCTCAACATTCAAGCAAAGCAAAGCGAAGAAGAAAAAAGAGTTTTAAGAAAAGTACGATATATTTGGGTATTTGAATTTGGTATTTGGTAAGTATTTTGATTTTTCTTACCCGGAGCCACAAAAGGGAATTTAGCTTTTCTCTTGTGCTGATGGTGAGTGGATTGCTGATGTGGATTTGGATTTAGATTTGGTTGTGACTGGATTTGTGCTGTTGTTGATGTCGTCGTCGTGATCGTCGTCGTCGGATGCGGCTGCTGTTGTTGTTGCTGTTGAAGTTGTTTCGGTTGGTGAAGCTGTACTTGTTGGACCAGAGCCCTTTGATTCCTTCTGGAATTATGATTTCCTGTTCGTTCGTTCACGAGACCCACGAGGAAGAAAAAGAAGAAGTAGAAGAACCAGAACCACAAAGCAGAACCAGCCGTCATGTCCAAAGTCCAAACCCGAACACACACACATACGAAAGAAAAAAAATACACACAAGATACCAAAATTGCATTGAGAATTGAGACAGAGTGACATTTTTGACATGACCATGTTTCATTTTCATTCCAATCCGTATAATATAATAATATATTATATATTCGACTATATTTTCTTCACAAGATTTTTCCGTAGGTATTGAATTGTGTAAAGTGTAGACTTGTCGAGAGGAGATCGTTTCGGTTTTCATTTTCCCAAAGCAAAGCATCATAATGCTGATGATGATGATGATCATCATCAACTTGAGGATTACGGTCATCAGAATCGCCATAATATATAGAAATACAATAGTACTCGTGTTCATACATGGAATCAGAATCAGAATCAAACTCAGACTCAGAATCAGAAAACGACGGGGAAAAAACAAGCTTATGGAAATACGGACTTGAAAACATATGAAATAGGAATCATCATTATGAGTGAATGTGAATGTGAATGTGAGTACAGGACAAGTACAAGTACAAAACTATACAATGGAGGGAAATGATATAAATCAAAGAGATGTCATATCAATTGGTCATGGAATTTTCATCATTTTCTTCACGTTCACATTTACCATCTGTTTTTGAATGACGTTTTTATTAAATTTTTTTTTTTTTGCTGCCTTCATCCACTTTCCACGTCCGCTATCCAACACACTCACACACAGACACACACACACACACATTGACTATATGAATTGTGTACAAGGGCCCACACATGGCATGGCATTTTTTTGAGATATTGGATATTAGCCTTAAGCCTTAGACTTAAGACACAGACCATCTTTTTTCACTCGTATACATATTACTACAGATATTTCAGATTAGACGATTCTTTTCCTTTCCTTTCCTTTCGTTACGATGCAATGGGATGGGATGGGATGCGATACAGCCAAGAGAAACGCCTTTGCATAGTCCGATTCTCTCATTCTGATTCTCAATTCTCATAGTCCATAGTCCGAGTCCAGTCAAACACACAAAAAAAAGAGTCAAGTCAACCCGTTTCCTTTATTTTTTCCCTTGTACAATCTGTCTGTGCTGTGTGGCCGGTGCCTGGACAGGAGAAAGAAAACCCGAGAGAGAGAGAGAGAGCACTCCCTAAATTTCCTATTGCTATTGTGAATATGTGCAGGAATTCGAGCACTATATGTTTCACTATGTAGATCGGAGGACACACGGAGCGATACGAGAGAAACAGAGAAACAGAAGGGACAAACACGGAATCTAACACAACGTTACAAAACGCACCCCAAGACAAAGACGAAGAAGACGAATAATATAAGAAAAGGGAAAAGTGAATCCCGGATCCAAGTACAATTCCAAATAAACAGGGAGAAAACTTGGGGAATCCTAATCCTAATCGTTCGTATTCGTATATAGATATGTAAACTGAATTTTGAATTTCGGATTCCGATTTCCGTAAAGTTTTCTTTTCTCTTCTCTCATGTCGAATTTGGATTGGAAATTTTGTGCATACGACATTTTTGTGTGGATTTACACCTTGCAGTTTGCACATTGTTTTCCTTCTTTCTTTTACCGTTCTCTGTCTTTCTCTCTCTCTCTCTCTCTCTCTCCCTCATTCTGTTTCTGTATACTTTTTTTTGCTTTCATATGTATTTTCTTGTGGTGAGTTTTAGTTTGTAATTCTAAATCCAAATCCTTGGCTTGAACTCTCGGTATATATATTAAACTGGATAAACTGAACTTTTCAGCTCTAACCTTGCTATCCATGAATAATGGATTATATTTAGAAACTAAGAGAGAGAGAGAACGACTGTAACGTAGAAAAATTATTGTTGACAGGATTTACGGCTGTCGGCATTTTGGCTCTTCGTCTTCGTCGGTCCTTTTTCATTCATACAGGTATATATACAAATAGCAATAGCAATATAGCGAATGAATGTGTGTAGTACTGTCGTGTGTAGATGTAGATATGAAGTTCCTTATTTAATTTTGTTTTTTCTTCATTATCTCTCCTGTCGTCTTCGTCTCCATTTCCTACGGATTTAATTATGTAAGTTAAGCACCAAGTGTAAATGTAATACACTTGGAAAAACCTATTCATATATTTTAAAATCCAAACTTCAAACAAACTATATCTGTGTATACTTGAAAGTTGAAATCTCTCTGTATTCAATGCAGAAATCCTCATCCCATGCACCTTTGACTTGATCAACGATATTTTTCTTTCCGTATACTGTTCTCACACTTTTTTTCCATCAGTTTAATTATATAATTATAATTATGTAATTAATTTCCCACATCCATATCCAAATCCGGCGTATAAGATATATATCTGAATATCTGTATTTCCTCACACAACTTGTGATAGTGAGCATGAGAATTTCCCCTTCATCATGTGTACAGTTTTTTTTTTTTTTTACTGTGTGTAGTGATATGTATTTGGTCATGTGTTTAGTTTTAGTAAAGGTAAAAAGAGTAAAAATAAACGTGGCTCATGAGACAAAAATGAAAATGAATTTGTCGAGCCGCCCCAAATCCAATGATAACGTTTTGATGTATTTCGTGTTTCGTGTATAACATATATATTTTTTGTATATTTTGTCGTTTGTCATGTGAATGTGTATTTATTTTTTTCTCGCGTGGTATAATAGTTAATGGTTAATAGTTAATAGGTTTGAACTATAGGTAGAGAATTGTACGTTGGCAAAAAACAATCTGACGATGAGTTGGTCGGGGGAAGATATATTATATATTATATATTATATATATACATACGTATATAGATGTGTGTGTGAGTGTGTTCGAGTGTCGAGGTGCAAGTGTAAATAACAAATAAGGAAAGGGTGTAACTTGTGTCTTTTGTCATTTTGTCTTTCAAGTCTGCTGTCATCGTCGTCGTCTTTGTACTTGTTCGCCTGTTCGTTCGTTCGTTCGTTTTCAGTAAAAATTTGTAAGTGTAAATTGTAAATTGTAAATAGTGGAAATAGACAGAGAAAAACAAAGACGATATGAAATGACATATAGAATATTATGGAAATGCAATAAAAGCATCCATTTCCATACTCATCATCGTGATTGTGATTACTTTACACAGTTTACACGTTCACACACGCACACACAATTCACCATTTTCCATTTTCCATCCTCCATATCTCTCAATTCTCCTAATACACATTCACACGAGTCATCGTCATCATCAACATCATCAGGATTCTTCAAAAAACTCTCACATTTTTTCAAAAAAATTGCCATACATAATTATGTCATTATTTTCCTGCTGTTTACGTATTGGCAAAATCAAAACCCGATTAATCCAATGCACCACAAATAATGAATATGGAAAAATTCTCCGGAGAATGTAACGAAAAATTCTATTGGCTGTGTTTTTGCATTACATTTTGTCTGTATAGGAAATGGTCGGTCGAGCTATATCGTTTCGTTGGGATTATCACACAGGTTATACAAAATCCAAAATCCAAAGGGAACGTGAACATTAAACGTAGATTCCTGTAAACTTGTAAACTTTGAGAGATAAAATGAGAAATTCATGAAGATACATATACTGATGGACTGATGGAGCAGCAGCCATATAAACTTCACTAATTGTAAATGTATTCACTATTTGTCACACTATCTTGTCTCTCTGCATGACAAGGTTTTCTGAATGTGGGCAAATTCCCACACCATAATAATATGTATAATGTTTGACTTTGACAATTTGACAATAATAATTAATAAATGTACGCAATATCAAATGCACAAATGCAAATGCCAAACGTTGTTTGGGTTGAAAAAATTCCATGTGTTGTGAACAAAAGTGTTGTTTGTTTTTTTTTTTTTGCCCTATTCCTTTTGTCATGTCAGAGTCATTTATCCATGTAGTAAAGTAGAGATAAAAAGGCTCTTTGGTCCTGGTTCAGATCTCAGATCATGTCTCATCCTCATTCTCATTCTCAACTTCGGTCTCTCTCTCTCTCTTTCCCTCTTGGACTTGGACTTGGACTGATGACAATGAAAATCTTTTGTGTGAGGCTTGCCAAAAAATTGAGAGAAATTCCAATTTCCATTGCATTGGAATCCTTTTTCCGTACGGATTTCTATCATATATATTATTATATATATATAATATATATGATTACTGATATTCCCTGGCCTTTTAACATTTCTATCGTCTATACCTTGAGGCTTTGGCTTTAAGAATTTTGGATTTCCGCGTGTAGAGAAAATGAAAAACGTCATTCAAAAACAGAAAACAGATTTTTCGGTATATATCTGTACTTTATGATCGAAGATGGAATTAAAAAATTAAGAGATAGAGAGAGAAAAAAAAGACTGTTACCTGTAGATGCAGTCAAGTCAATTGAGCAATTCCATTTGTTGTACCTATTCCAATAACAATTTGAGTGATAATTTATATACGTTCAATTCACCAATTCGTTGGGAGTTGATGTGTAATATGTACAGATAAAATGGTGGTTGGATGAGGAATGAGGAATGAACATACCGGAATTGATACTGACACTCTTGAATGGATTTCCCTGCAGCAATTCGGATCGAGTCCATGAAAACAGGGTTATTCTTGCAGAATTTGACTTGTTTATTAATGAAAGCATAGTGATCACAAGAATTGACAGCAATCGTCTCCCGCCCGTAATTGTTACCGTTGTTGATATTGATGTTGATGTTGTTGTGGTTGTTGTTGTTGTTGTTATCGTGGATCCCCCTGAGAGAGCCGGATAATGTGTCCAAAAACACAATCACTTTTTTTTTATGTATACAATGACAATATACAGTCCATTTTTTTTTAAACACGTATCATATCATTACTCTACCTTAAAACTACATCTTTAACTTTAACTTTAACTATTAACAACACTAATCCTCTTCTTCTCCATTTTCTTTCACTACCCCCCCCCCCATTAAATTTACAAAACACTTTTCTCCAGCATATGTATGTATATATAACACTCAACTCATCATCACAGACTCATCAGATTTAGATTTATAGATTACACAATTACACTCGTTTTACTTTACACACTTTTGTGACCACTTTCCCGTGTGTACCATCAGAATTCAGAATCATCCTCAGACATTACTAAACAATTTTTACCTGTAAACTGTGGAAACTGTCAACTCAAATATATTTCAAAATTCACATTAAATTTCAACATCATCTCAACCTAATTTTTTCTTCATTTTATGTATACTCAAAAGAATTTACAATCCATATAATATAATTTAAATTAATTTCCTCATTGGCTCATTTTCTTATTTTCATATTTCCTATATATATTTTCCTCGACTCAAATAAGACAAATACAAAATAAACTGTTGGACGTTGGACTGAAATAGAACACGTTTTTCTATAAAGAGAAAGCTTGAATTCTTGTTCTTTTACTGTTTACTGTTTACACGGAATCTATATGAAACCTGCTTATTTATCATTTAATTGATTTAATCATTTTAGTCAGATTTACTTATAGTTGGATTGCATTAGAAATTAATTGAAACTGCATATATAGTGCTCAAATTTAACGATAAAATGCTAAAATCCTCCTGGCAAGTAATGAATGTCGTCGCTGTATAAGTAATTGTTTTGACAAAGCTTTTTGAAGTTAAATGGTTAATTAAGAGATAAATGAATTGTCATTTTAATAGGTTTTTTTTTTTTTTGGTAATGGTAATGAGTTAATTGAAAGAAGGAAAATTACGGTATATAACTTACAGCCACTTGAGTGTGGTGGAGAGCGACGGGTAGAGAAGCAAGAGGAGAATGAAGACACTGCAATTGAGCTGCTCCATTAGAACATGTTGTTTCTCCGATCCTCGTTACACACTGACTGCTCTCTCTCTCTCCCTCTCTCTCTCTTTCCTTCTTTCTCTCCCTCTCTCTCCCTCTCTCTCTGTCTCTCCTTCTCCTCTCTTCTCTCCTGTTTCCACCAAGGAAAATATCTCACTGTCCCTTTTTTCTTCCTCTTCTTCTTCTTCTTCTTCTTCTTCTTCTTCTTCTTCTTCTTCTTTCAACTCCTCACAAACACACCACACCACACCACATATAAAACCTTCTCGACATCCAGCCTCAGTCTCAATCTCAGTCTGAGCTTCAAATTCATCTTAACTTCCCATTCTCATGTCACCATTCATGTTTCTCTCTATTAGTACTACTAATCATCATTATCATTACATTATTTTTATTACACATTCATTTTATCACACTTTTAAACAGGCTCTAATCAACCACACACATTACATTACACACACTCTCTCTCTCCTCCCTCCTCCTCCATATCACCATCCTCCGTAATTACTA
Organism: Gisinianus flammeolus; assembly: GCA_034699125.1. Taxonomy (NCBI): domain Eukaryota; kingdom Metazoa; phylum Arthropoda; class Collembola; order Symphypleona; family Katiannidae; genus Gisinianus; species Gisinianus flammeolus. The sequence continues at coordinate 7,391 of JAIUND010001958.1, read as the reverse complement.
TTACATAATCCTCCATTCCAATTTCATCAAAAGGGAAACAAAAACGCAACGGGGAAAATTTTGTAAACGCAATTGGTAAAATTGTACATATAGTGGAATGGAATTGGAATTGGAAGAGTTTGAAATGTAGACTTGAGACTCATTTTGTATTTGTAGTTTGTATAGTTTTGGTTTTAGAGTTTGTCCATCCGTCCGAATTGAGCCTGCGGGCCCATCTAAGACTTTTGAATCTTTTCTCTTTCTGATGTATCCGTGAGGTGTATATTCTCTATTCCTTTTCGTGTGTCTGTGTGTGTGGATGCCGATGCCGATGCCGCCACTATGTATACTGTACAGGTATATTATATATTATATATTCCAATGCCTAAATGTATGTACTAGTATGTGCATATGCCTTTCAACGTACTCGTTCCAACTCCAACTTCCAACTCGTATATGTATGTACAGAAGAAAAAACTGTACACATTCGCTCCCTCGCTCTCTCTCTCTCTCTCTCTGTGTTCTCTCGTCAAGTATATATACTATCTATTTATTTCCATTACACCATAGAGTCTATGGCATAGACCATCCAGAGCCAGAGCCAGAGAGACCAAGAGGACCCACCAAAATCTGTACACGAAAAAGAAGAAGACGAAGACGAGCGGACCAGCCAACTGAACATGAAGACTTGAAGACCAAGAGCAAGAGCAAGAGCAAGATGAAGATGAAATGAAACCTTTATTACACACATACACACACACACATACAGATACGTAGATAGTCTCAACCAGCTTGTGTTAATATTAATATGTACTTTTGTACTTTTGTACTGTTGTACGTACGATATATCCAATTGAGAATTGTGTTGAGTTGATTGTGAGTTGAAGAAGACCTTTCGCTTTGCCTTTCTTTGGCTTTGGCTTTGGACTTTGGTTGTAGTCGTCTTACCGCACAGCTCACCTCCAATTTCAATCCCGATATCACATGCATTTCATGTATTTCATGTGTATACACGCTCAACATTTAAGTTTAAGTTTACCAGAGAGAGAGAGAGAGAGAGAGAGAATCTTTGAATTACCTCAGCTTCACCACCTCCGGTTTATAACCCAGCATTATAATATATAGCTCTCGTCCCTTTAACCTAAGACCGGCAACCAACAAACCAAAGGGAAAACTCTCTTAAGCTCAAGCTGGAGCTGAAGCTGAAGAAGTTGAAGCTTTATTAGCTCCAACTTATTGTTAATAAAGCCATGTAGAAATCCTAAACATCTACATAATACATATGTGAATGTGAATTGTGAATTGTGAGCTCATCAAAAGAAAAGGTTCAATTTCTCCTGTACGCATTTTTTAATTGCCAACAGTAATTAGGTAAACATGGACACATTTACAAGTTAAATTGAGTTTAAAGAAAAATCCAAAGTGTATCCAATAGCCAATAAGTGTATGAAAATTCATTCGAGAAATTTACTCAAGCCGACAAATCCAATGCGGACGAAGAATATATCGACTTATCGAGGGAATTCCTAAATGAAGGACTTTTCTCTGAGAGTCAGTCACATTTACACACAGGAATTCACATATTTTTCCTATACATATATAATAATAATATGTATACAAATATTACAAATACAAATACAAATAAGCACATGGCAAATATCAAATAGCATAATAGAGAAATTAAATGCACGATTCATTAGTATATATATTCATATTCATAGAGATGGGCATATCTAACGATAAATACAGATATCTACAACATATCTGTAGAAATATAGATGGACTATTGGCTATTAGAATATTAGCTATGACTCCGGTTGTATTGGTATTAGTATTTCCTTGTTGTTAAGTACTTTGTAGGTACAGACAGACAGAGAGAGAGAGAGTCTGCAGGTCTGTCATATCGCTGTCATCTACAATCCTATACAATGTATTTTACATGTGTTTATATTGTAAAATATCCAGAGGTTCCATTTTTTTTCTTCCTCCAGGTCTCTCTCGCTTGCTTTTTTCATCCTAGTAGCTTGTCGTTTTGTCGTCCATCCGTCTCTCTCTCTCTCTCTCTCTCTCTCTCTCTCTCTATGTAAATTTAAATCCTCGTAATATTTGTGTATGACATGGACCTCCATTCTTAAAACAAACTTCATAAACGAATACCCAAATACACAATACACACGACACACACAATACAATACAATCCCCCAATCCCCACCTACACAACACACTGTCAATAAATTGGTAGTTTAGAGTTTAGTAGTTTGCCCTAATGACTGTATTAGTTGGGTGTATCGTACTATACACTATTCACTATATCCTTGTCTTTATGTATGTATGGTATACTCGTCTGAGGAGTTTTATATGTGACTTTGAGGGACTTGCCGACAGATTCTGTGTGTTTCGGTGTTCTCAGCTTCCTCTGACGTGACGCTCTGGATGATGCTGTCTTTTCTGTCTTCACTCTTCCACTCCCGTCTCTTTTACTCTTTTACTTTTACCTGCACAACACAACACAACCGGTCAACTACTACAGAATCTCTGTAGTTCTCTAGTTTGTATATATATGTAACAACCAGAAAAAAACTACATATGTACCTACTGGTATTTACCTTTGAATTTTCTCATATTATTATTATTATTATTATTAGATTTTCATGCAAGTCATTCAGCAGGAACTGCGGGCTCGGATGATAGCCAATCAACTCTGTATAGTACCACTCTCCCCTCAACACTGATATTCCCTTTGTACATGTGTAAATTCTTAAATTGACAATGGAATTGTAGGTGGGCTTATATAGGAAAACTTGTTGTCAATTGTAAATTGTTGAATTGTGTTGTAGATTGTTGGAGTTGGAGTTGGAGCGCGAGGGTGAAACTGCTGTCCAGGTTCTATACATTTGTATATAGACATACAGATATTTCTATTTGTGGTTCTGGTTAATGGTCAATGCGTTCATTTCAGTCCATCTTATATTATTATTATAAGGTTAAGGGACTTGTAGTGTGGTATCATGTATGTATGTATGTACATTTGTACATACAATAATGAAAATGAGGAAAAGGCGACAATTGTTGAGTTGAAACTGAAATTGACACGTTGTAAAATAACATCTATAGAGACACTTTTTTTTACCTTTTGACTCTGACTTTTTTTCTATACACACATTTACTAGTAGATATTCTAGAATCTAGATACATATGCATTCGATAATCAAGATTCGAGCCATTGTCAAAACTCAAAGGTTTAAAAAAAAGGTAAAAGGTATATTATAGTATCTATATCCGTTGAGAATTTTTGTTTTCCTTCAAAAATCCAAACATCTCAATTTCAAATCCTCAAGCGACTCCAGCCTCAATTCTATAACGATAAGTCCAGTTTTAGCCGAATTTTTTGTACATATTTTTGAGCCATGCGACAAACGCGAGTCTATATATGTATTTATTTCTATACTCCTGATTGATTTCCCTTGTGTAAAAAAGGTCAAACTCTCAAATCCCAAATGAAAATAAACTATAAAAAACAATTTATAGATTTATATAGAGCAATCAATTTTTTTTTATTATCGTGTCAAACAAAATAAAGATGCTGTATTTAGCTTGTATAGTGTATATGTATATTATATGAAAATTTGTTGTACTGATGTGTAGTAAATGTAAAAGAATAAATGTGAAAGTACAGATACCTATATAGAAAAACTAGTACATAGAAGGTTTTTCATGAAGAGCGTATTTTTACATTGTATTTAGCGAACATCAATGCGGACAAGTCCGTGGTCGGTTCGGTCTTTTATCCGATTTGTGCCGCGATCTTGAGTCCCTTGATCATCAGAGCATTCCCCACCAGCATTATATTGCCAGCTCCAAGCCCCAGCATAGCCTTGACTATAAGCATAGTCATATAAAGCTTCAATGGATTCTCCAGCCGAGCAGACACTTGCAAATTCCCCAATGACTAAAGGTTTGTCCACTTTAAATGCATCTGCATTCACTTTAAATGGACTATGTTCAGACCACTTTCCTTCCCAAGAGTAAGTGTGACTGTATATAAGAAAAACGATTAACAGAGAATGTTTGTTTTGCAGAAAAGTAAAACATTTACTTTACATTCTGTAAAGTCATTCTCTCCTCATGTGATTTCACTCACACTCACACACTTTAATGACTCACATTTGGTAAAAATCGATCCGAGCATCATCAGTCCCAGCTGCGTCCCTCATACAACTGTCCTTGTAGTAATTATCTATTACAAATTTAAATCAAAATTCCGTAATTAATTAGGGATTTTTGTTAGTTGGTATTGGCATATTGGCTGCACTATTATATAATTTCTTTGAAACTTCTTACAAGTGTCGCCGAAAGCATCAGTTTGTGGTCGTTCAGACCATGAGCCGAGTGTAATTAAAACTTTGGGATCTGTTTGACGAATTGCAGCGGCTTGCCGTGCAACGAATCGGGACATTCTCTCCATTGGGATTTGACTTCCGGCCCATCCTGCCCCACTACCAGCTAATCTACTCGTGTCAAAACAGGGATTCGGATGGCTTTCGGTTCGAATGGATCCCTCAGGTTCGTTCATGATTTCCCAAGCTCCGAGAGCAGGTTTTCCCTGCAGAGCTATGACCATGGGCTATAAATGTGTACATTTAACAATCATAAGGCAATAACATTAGAATCAAATCATATATCATGGACATGAATGAGATTCCTCTTGTTCTTGTTATGGATTTTTACCTTCAAAACTTTGTTCATATAAGAATCCAGTTTGGCATCATCCCAGACGAGATTGACGACGTTCTGCTGACGCATAAGAGCTCCATTCCAGAGGACAGGGATAACCAAAACATTTTTCGAAGCAGCATAGTCAAGGAATTGACTGAGTTCCGGAATCAAAGTATTGGAACCGTCCGTCCCCACAACGTAACCATCTCCTGTTTGTTGATGAATTGAACACCACATTTTTATAAATTTCCTAATGTATAGATATATTTTAAACTGACATATCAAATCCAATATCAACTCGTTATATGTGATGATGTGCAGTGTGCAGAATTTCACTATATCTATAGAATTGCCCACCGTCAAACTGTGGAGTCGCATCTCCTTCCACGTGAAGCCAAATCCCTATACATATATAGAATATATAGAAACCATGTATAAACTTTAGAAAGTCCCAAATATACACACACATGATAAAACATTTCCAGGGGTCACTGGATAAATAAGAGGCGAAACGTACTCATGGAATTTCCTCCAGCATCTGAAATCCGGTTAATGTAACCTGTCGGAGTTTTAAAAGTGTAGAATTAAGTCCCACCTCTCTCGTACTATTTAGTAATTAATTAATAATGATTAATTATTTCATGAAAAACTGACCTTCTAAAACGGCGCCGGATCCCCACTCGTACCGGTTATTTCCAAAGTCACAACTTCATTTGTCCGGGGGAAAATGTGAAAATGTGAGAGGAAAAATATTAAATGAGTTGGTTGGAAGTTTTTTTTTTTTTTTTCAAAGGGAAATTGGATTTTTGTAGTATTGAATTATAGATTGTGTATTATTTTACCCATAGCAAGACCAGGCGATATTTGAGCCGGACAAGAAAACTTTATCGTTTCCATAATAGAAATCTTTCCCTTGAACTCGAAGGAATTCAGAGCGGACGAGAGCGAACGTTGAGAGGAGAAGAATCACTTTGATTGCTCCCAACATTTTCTAAATATATATTGGCAATATGTTATAGGTACAACTAAATAAATTCTAAATATTTCAGATCAATGTGAACAAGTGCAGTGAAAAAATATGATATCCGTATATACAATAGTCAAGTTGTCAAATAAACATAGACAAACTGAATGTGAATAGCATAGAAATGCAAAATCATCTTGCTTTTATACAGTTTTATTCATTTAATCATAATTCATGACAAGTGTGGGGACAGTTCCAGTCGATTGATATGGATGTTGACTTTTTATTTACTATTTACATATATACCCGTGTCGCACATACCTCAATGCAATTTCCATTTTTTATCCACTCAATTCCATACTGCCATTATAAATGTTCAATGTGTACGCAAGTTTGCAAACGTATACAATTGCTGTACAAAGTTGGAGTTTTTGTTACATCATTCCATGGATGTTACCGTCAACTCTCCATTATTTTATCAAGGTTGAGTTTAATTTGGATATTTTCAGACAAATTTCCAGGGTTGTTCCGTCATTTCGCCAAAAAATACAGTAGACAATATATGGGAATGTGAATGCAAGAAATGCTAAACGCCAAGAATTATGACGTGGAAAAACTATATGTATACATACGTAGTTTTGATTTGACTCAAAAGTTTTGGGGCTTGAGCTATAAGAGATTTTATGGAAACTTAGTGACATATATAGAAAAAAAAGATTGACGGTGTGCACTGTGCATGCAGAAGCGTGTTGTAAAATGAAATGTGAAGCAAAATATTGATTGATTTGCATATTTTGGGAATTGTACGCATAATAAACTATATCTGTTTACAGGTCCTAATTTGAGTCTCATCAATCATAATACGTAATAGTTGACAGATTGACGTATTATTTATAATGGTTATTCAATACCTACTTTAAATCATAAAATTATTCTGCATCCCATATATATATATACAAGTCAAGTGTTTATCATTTACATTTTACTTCACATTTTACTTACAAAAACTAAAAATGATAATAGTCGAATTATAATCTGTGCAAACACACCCCCAACCTCGTACACATCTGTATTCTCTCTGTATGTATTTTCATTGAAAAAATTTCAATGTTCACTTCGACAACTGTGCCGACATTCAAAACGTAATCAAAATTAATGTCATTAATCAGTGATTCGTTAACGCGAAGAATGACAATGTTATGTAACGTATACAAGACGGAGGAATACGAGGACATTTAATAAGAAAACTGATGATTGACCGGAATTCGGAATCAGACTTCATTTTAAAAAATATAAAGATTTTTTGACGAGGAAAAATTGCCCAACTAAATAATCCCAACTAAAATCCAATCAAAATCCACACAATAATGTGAAAAACACACACATGCGTTGAATTTTTTAATTGGAGAGTATGAAAAAACTGGATACTTTAAACGTTGATCTACTTTGAAATTTAACGATGATGACTATTTGATGTCCATTATATTGACAATATTTTCACAAAGGGAGAGAATTAACTGCTGAAGGTATTTATTTAATTTATTTAATTAATTTTACTTTGTGTATTCAAAGTGAAAACCAACGTGCGTTTTCGATGATTTTATGAGCACGAGTTGAGGGATTTAAAATTCGGCAGAAAAAATCAAAACATCCTCATCAAAGAGTATAGAATCTTGGGAAGAGGGGAACTCTTAAGAGTTTTGTGTGTAATTGAAATGAAGGATTTGAATTG
>JAIUND010001957.1:0-27736 GCA_034699125.1 Gisinianus flammeolus | reverse complement strand
CTCCATTTCCCTCTCTCTCTCTCTATATATATATATATATATATATATATATATCTTTCTCTCTCTTTCTCTCGCTCAGTCTTCAGTCATCGTCCAGGGTTTGCAGTTATTAAGAAATGGGAAATGGGTTTGTGGGCTCGGTGAAAGGTGAAGGTGGAGAGTGGTAGAGTGGCAGAGAGTGCTCTAGTTCTAATTCTATTGTAATTCTAGTACACTATTTATATGGAGATATCCATATTCTATTGTATTTGTATATGTACCGACATCCACCGTGTGACCGTGTGAGTACAATGGAGAGAGAGGAAGAGAGAGAGACAGAGAGGAAGAGAGAAACCACCGAGTCCTGGACTTGTTTATTAGAGAATAGATCTATGTATGATTCTAACAGCAGCCGAAACTCTTCTCTTTCCCTTTTCCTCTGCTTTCCCTCTGCTTTCCCTTTCTCTGTCTCCTCCTCCTCTGACTTGTTTCTGCTGTGTGTGAAACAAAGTTTTCTCTGCTTTGTTGGTGTCCACCGGTGTGCATGGTATTGGTACGATCTATAAGATAAATGAGAGTATGGAGAAGTGAATTGCTTTGGACATCTTTATTAAATTCGAGCTTTCCGTTGGCACTTTGGCTACCTTCTTTGGAGACTCTGTCCATATTTTACATTGTGATGAATGAGACGAAAATCTGCGTACAGGCTAAATAATATTTTACCAGTAATTGACAATTGACAATTATCTGTACTAATTGTAGGGAACAATAGGTACTGGAACATTTTTAAATGTATTCAGTTAACCATAATTACTAATTGCACTCTCACTTGATTCCCAAATGAATTAAATATCATAATTTGAATCAGGCGATGATTTGACATTTGACATTTGACTGTGGGATTGGAAACTTTGTTTGCTATTTCGATTTCGATGGACGTTGTTTTTGCTATTTAAATGCAGAATGTGTTTGTTTTCTCTTCTTTCTCTTTCTCTTTCACCTTGTCCAATCTCCGCTCTGTATCTTCATTTCCTCTCTCTCTCTACTTTCTCTACCTTTGTTTTGTAGTCCCGCGAAACTAAACCAAATAAAATAGCCCCACTCCAATTTTCCGTGAGGAGAAAGAGATCGAGAAAGAGAGACAATGAGAGAGAGAGAGAAGGTGAGAAGGTGTGTGACTGTTCATAATCATAGGCCGAAAGCTGACTCTGCTCTGGTTGAAACCAACTTAAACGTTTTGTTCTATTCTCGTCCTCTCTCTTTCTCTCTTTCTCTCTTTCTCTCGTACGATTCCAACCACTAAATTACCTTTTGTTCCGTTCCCCACTGGAAATTACTCCTCGACGAGTTGTTCTATCTGTCAGCTCTCCCCTTTCTCTTCCTTTCTCTCTCTCTCTGTGGAAACTTGCGGGGAGGGAGGGAGGGGATGGAGGGAATGGGGATTTGTATACGTGAATCGAATCTAATTATAGAATCCCAACAAAAAGTCCATCATTCCATTTCATTCATTGTGGTTTCCTTCGCCCTTATCATTTCATTCATAAAATATCTGTAAGGACGACGACTCGCTTATTCTCTCACTTTCACTTCACTTCACTTCACCCCCCATTTCCCCATTTCCTTCCTCGGGAAAAAATAAAAATCCTAATGAGACCCAGCCGAAGGAGCAAGACATTATTATCGGTATATATAATATATCTGTATATTTTTTGAATTTTGAAGTTTAAAATTTGACGATGAAGTTTTTAAATTAAAATGTGGAGAAACATTTGGAGGGAAATTTATTCATTTCTAAATGGTAAATGGTTTTGGGCTGGCTGGTTGGCTGGCTGGCTGTCCAAGTTCAAGACTAACTCGGAACAACGTTTCTAAAGGAAACCCGTGGTAAATTGAATTACACATCAAGTGAATTGTCGGAGCGGAACTGGCAAACCCCAAATTTTTTCCCTAATCAAATATAATTTTTTTTTGTCTTCTCCTCTTTTTATATGTATATATATATAATTTGAATAAAAAGTGGGTTGAGTCTCGAAAGAGAAAGTGAGAGAAAGGAGGCGACTGAATACCAAGGATTTTTTCATTAGCCGTATTGGCCTTTTTTTTTTACTTTTTTGTGAGAAAGTGTTATTTTCCATCTTGTTTTGAGTGTGAGTGAGTGTGTGTGTTTGCGTGCGTCATCATCAGCAGGTTGGAGTGTGAGTGTGTGTGTGTGTGTGATGAAAGAATAAAGGAGAAGGAAGGAAAAGAAAAGGAGTGCAAGTGGATAAAGGATAATGTAATGGAATGTAATGTGAGGATTCGTACAAGGATGCGGATAAGAAGTTGGGGCTGTTTGGTTGGGGGGTGGGGAGAAAGGAAAGGAAGGGGAGGGAGAGAAAACAATGTAGAAACAACGTATAAATGTGAAGAGAGGAGAGTTGAGAGCTGGGTGTTGTGGGATATTGTAAGTAGGGATGATGATGATGTCTCACGTCTTCAATAACAGTGTCCAAACAGCTTCCACACACACATCCACACATAGATATATATATAAAACTATGGAGCTCTAGAGGATTTTTATTCTAGTTCAAGTACACACATGAGCTCTGTTAAAGCTTTTGACTTTCCCTTCCCTTTTTTTTGTACTCTTTCTCTTGTCATCTTCTTCTTCTTCTTCTTGAGCAGCATCCCGAGAAGCCAGAGCCAGAGCCAGAGCCGACAGAAATGTGTTTTATTTTTATCGAGTAGAAAAAAACTGAAATGTTTTTTATGATGGTGAGTGTAGATGTAGAACGAGGAAAGAGAGTGAAAGCGAGAGAGAGAGAATGTTGTATAATGTAATGTAATGTAATGTTGGGGAGTCTTTCCTCTCCATGATTTCTCATGATTTTGTCTCTTTTCAATGGAGATTTCACCGTCCAGCTTATCTATCAACTTTCCTTCATTCTCTCTCTCGACGACTCTTCTTTATTGTACATGTCTGTCTACGTCGTGAATAGGGAAATCTAAGCCGAGCCTATTTATGGATTTGGTTTTTATGGCCGTGTCTCTAGTGCCATATTATGTCTCGCTTTTTCTCTTCTTCTTCTTCTTCTTCAGAATCCTCCAACTCCAACTTCAACTCCAACTCCCACATCCTCCATCCTCCAATACAAATACCAATAGAAACTCAACTAAATTAAAAGCATATCTGTGTTCCTGTTCTCTTTCCTTTGGTTGTGTAATCTCTCAAGAGTTATCATTGTGTGTGAATGTGTGTGTTTGTGTCAGTGTGTGAGTGGTCCAATGGTCTAATGGTTAATATCTATAATACTCATGTTAATGGTTGTGTGGGGTTGTTGGTTATTGAGGAAGAATCCTGGGGATTGTCTCCTCATTCACCATCATCCACATCCGCATCCCATTTAATGATCAAGCGATAAAGATAAGAAATGAATCAAATGCTCATTCAAGCGGGGAAACGGACAGTCATATCGAGAGGGAGAGAGAGAGAGAAAGAGAGAGAGAGAATGAGCCAAAACCAAGTGGACGGGGAAAATATGATTCACTATCGACCCCCTCTCATTTCTTTCTCTCTCTCTCTCGCTTTCTCTTGCTATAGGTATAAAATAGGGGTCCATGGAGCGTTTGTAAACTTTCCCCGATTTCATCCTCTGCCTTCTTTCTTTCTTTCTTTCTCTCTCTCTCTCTCGCTCTCTCGTTCTTTCCTTATTACTTTTCCATTACAACTTCATTGAAAATCCGTGCACTCAGCTGCCTCATATTATTATGTACATCCGCGGATGATTCAAACGGAAACTTTGAGGTGAAGCAAGAGCAGGAGCAAAAAAAACGGCGTAACTACTTATACGCTCAGATTTGTTTTTGTAAGGGGACACATTGAAAAACTTTCAAGTATGAAAATCAAAGTTTGGCTTGGAGTATCCGCATTCGCTTTTTCCCTTTTTTCCCTTTCCCATTTTTGCAAAAAATAAAACTCATTTAAAATCCTCCCGAGTTTTCCAGTTTTCCAGTTTCAAGTTTTGACTTTTGACTTTTCCACTTTTCCACTTTTCCTGTTGGAGTGTTGATCATTTTATTTTACAATGGAATGTTTTCTCCGTATATACACATTCAAATGTCAATTTCCTTGAGTGCAAAATGGAGGGAGAAAGCGAAAGCGAAAGCGTGGGCAGAGTCGAGAAAAATGGGGGGAAGCGGATGAGAAAGACGAAGAGAGAGAGAGAGAGAAGGATCATGGACAAATTACGCTTATTGAATTAGTTTTTTCCCCGTATTTAAATCGTCAGTTTTATTCTTTTCCCTCTCGCTCTCGTTCTTGCTCTCGCTCTCACTCTGGCTTTGTCTCTTCTTCCCAAAGATTAAGCACAATTGACGGAATGCCAGAGAGTTTGCATGTGACATGCAAACTGGAAACTCCGTCTCTCTCTTTCTCTCTCTCTCTCTCTGTCTATCTTTATTCTCTATTCAGTTGGTCGCAATACAGTAAAAATTAGTTTGTTCTCGTATTTCTATCGTGTGCACCACCGTATTTTTTCTTGTTGTTGTTTTTGTGTATTCCTCTTGTATTCCTTTTGTTTCTTATTTTGATGATATCTGTCGTGTAATTCCCTTTATTCCATCTCCATCTGTCCATATAAAAAATTGACCTGCCTTTTTCGCCATACCCAACATTTGCCGATTCCCCAATTATTCTCTCCATACATTTATTTATTGACACAAGAGAGAAACGACTTGAAACTTGTAACGGAGGATAAATTATGAGAATGAAAAAAAAAATGCAAACCATCCCAGCATCAAATTATTGATTAAATTCCTCTCTGGTATAAAAAAAAACTCCCTCTCTCTCTTTCCTTCTCATTTGGTTATTTGGTTGTTGGACTTTGTTGGAGTTCATTCTATATATATATATATATATAATTCTACATAGTTGATATGTATTTAAAATTCCAACTATTCTATACCAAAAACAGACGACCAAAGAGCAAGAGCAAGAGGAACTGTAAAAAGGCGAAAAAGAGGGGCAACAAATTTTATGATGTTTCACATGCATAAATTGACTTCCTATACATACGCCAGAGTAAAAGACAGAGAGAGAGAGAGAGAGTTGATGGAAAGGACAAAGGGAAACAACCATAATGACTTGTATTATCTTGTCATTAGTCAGGAAAAAATTTGTAATGACCTCAACGAGGAATGAATGACTCGTGGACTGACTCCACACGCACATAGACACATCATGTCTCTCCCCACCCCACCCCACCCCCTTAATTCCCTACCACTAACACACATTTCATTTACTCTCACTCTGTGTGTGTGTGTGTGTGTGAATGTAAATATCCTTGCGGTTTGACATTTCCCCCTTGTTTATCTGCAGGTATTATCATTTGTTTTATTATTATTATTATTATTATTATTATTATTATTATTATTATTATATCGAGAGAGAGAATGTAGCTTTTGGCGTTCATTTTTTGTGTGTTTGCGGGAGAAAGTTGTACTGTAATGTGGTTGTGTATACCTAAAGGGAAAAGGGCTGTCAATGTTTGCATATGTGGGAGCAACAGGAAATTAAAAAGTCTTTGAGTCCACATGCACACACAAAAAGCACACACACACAAATACAAGAGCAGACGGTGGATAAACTCATTCGCGTAGGAATAATATAGGATTTCCTACTTGAAAGGTCAGAGGAGCAAACGCCAACGGAGAGAAAGGACGAACACGCGGACGATGAATACAAATTGAAAAAAAAGGAATATTTAAATACCGGCCAAGCCAACAAACATTTTCATTTACATTTACATTTAGATTTGGATTTAGATTCTTCCCTTCATCACGTTGTTGGAGGATTGGAGAATTGGATTATCATATCATGACATTTGATGAGCAAATATTGTCAAATTAAATATTGTTTCAGTCTCCCTCCATTTTCTCCAATTTCAATCCCAATGTAACTCTAACACTAAGTTCGTCATAATCATAATCATAATCAACTCACAGCATCTAGAGAATCCCCCCACATTTTGCCTGTTTTCTGTTTATTTTGTGTGTGTGTGTGTGTGTCGTCACCATTCAAATTCGGATTTCGGATTTCTTATGTAAAATGTAAGAAAAAGTTGGATAGTGACGCTCATTTCCCTCATTTCCACATTTATCTGCACATTTGTCGTAGGTACATTTGCATTTTTCCTCGGCGAGTCTTCTCAATCTCAAATCCTTTTCGTTTGTTGGAGGAGAGTGAAAGTTCTGGGGGGGGGGAGGATAGTACGTAATTTTTCGGATTGCAAATGGCGAATGAAACATTTTTTGGGACTTTAATTGGATGTCATTCAAGTCATTCTGTCTCACAACTTATTTTTTCCTCGACATTTTTGTGAAATTGCAAATTATCAAGTTGGCTGTTGGAGCGCGAATGACAAAAAAAAAAGTTTGTCCTCTTTCTCTCCTTTCTCTCTTCTTGTCCTTATCCTTGTGTGTATACATATATATATATACGATAGTTCATAGTTTAAATCGTCCACGGCATTTGGCAGTCTGTCTACATTGAGAAAGTCCTAAAAGATGGAGAGAGTCTAAAGAAGTTGTCCCTATTAAATTACTCCTCGTCGTCCCAACTTTGATCATTCCTCCTCCTTTTTACCTAACTCGATAGAATTTCACAGAGGAAAAGACTAAGCGATTATCATCATGACGACGACAACGACGATAACGACAACGACAACGACAACGAAGAAGAAGAAGAAAGTCCAGAGTTGGAGTTGGTCTCATTTGTTGCTTCATAGAAGTCAAAGTGGAGCAACAAGGCATTTTCTTGTTGCAATTCATAATTAATTGAGAAATTGCCTCTAGTCGCTCCTTTTCTCCCCCTCCTTTCTCGTCCATCTCTTCACTTTTGTGGACACTCAAAATCTCCCACTCACCGCCTGGCCTGCTTTCCCCGTCAGCATCAGCATCAGCCTCAGCCGCAGCATCAGCATGAGGAGCAGTCGAGTCGTCTACACCAACCACGTTAATTTTACAAGAGCTCCGATCGACGTCCAACTCTTTATTCATGTCAACTCTTCCACTCTCAAAAACTCAACTCTCCAACTTACAAACTCTTCAACTTCGCAACTCGTCAACTTGTCATATCAAATGAGAATGAAATACATAGAGAAATTTTCCTATTCCATCATGTCCTATTAACTATTTAACTATTTCGTATTTAGCATTTTCATTTTCCGCAGTCTCTCTACAGATAATCTTTTTTTTTCTCTCTCTCGCTCTCTTCGTCGAGCTACCTTAAGTTTGACTTTCACTTTCACTTTCGATTCCATGTAACTATGTTAATAAGTTCCAAATCGGATCTCTCAAAGTTTGTTCTTTTAATTTAATTTAATTTAAATTAACTTTTTCATTACTACTACTACTAGTTGTTGTTGTTGTTGTTTTTGTGGTTTTTTTTGGAGAACGTACACGTATTAAGGAATATTAGTGTGAAATTGAGGGTTGTGCCTTGATGTTCAAGTTGATGGGAAATGAATTCACATATTATATTTACTCACATGTAATTTCCTCATTGATCTCCCTCTTCATCTCTTTCACTTTCACTTTCTCCTTCCACTTTCTCCTCCAGTCATCAATATTTAAGTTTCGTGCACATTTTGAAATGGGGGCACTTACGAGGGAGAGCACGAAATCACTTTGACTTTTTTTTTTCTTTTTTTTTTACATCCTCTCTCAAATGCTCCCACATATTAACCAAAATGAAAAGTTGAAGTAAGAGCTCAAACCCCTCAAAAAAAAAAAGAAAAAAAACAAGTCATGTACGTTTTAGAAGTATGTGGAGATTTCCCTCTTCCTTTCTCGGCTGTTATGAATTGTGAAGCTAATTTATTTACAAGCAAGGTTTTTCCCACAGAGTTTCATTACTGAGAAGAAGAAGAAGAGAAGAGATTTGAAAAATACACACACCATGTCATGTTCTCTTGTCCCTTTTTTCCACAAGCTAAGAGCAAGACAAATACAAAGACAAAGACAAGGGAGGCAGATAGAAAGTCCTCGTTAATGTTTGAAGGGATAATGTACGAGAAAATGGAGAGGAATACGGAGAAGACGAAGGGAGAGAGAGTGAGAGCGAGAAGCGTGCGTGAGCGGAGAAAGTCAGGATTTAAACCGATTACATGACTCGGCGAGCTTAATTAACTCTGTGCATTTTGTTTATCGAGCCGGAATTCTTCTTTTTTTTGTCTCCGCTGCTTTCTCCTTTTCTTCTTCTTCTTTTCCCTTATTTTTTTCCAGCTTTCTAGTTAAAATTCCAAAGTCCAATGTCAACAGTACAGTCAAAATACATACTGCAAACTCAACGAGGGGAAAAGAGAGAAAGAGAGAGAGAGAGAAAACAAAATTGAAATTTGAAATTTATAAATGTCTAAGGAGTTGTGTATTTTAAGAATTAAGTATACTCAACAACTCAGGACTTTCTCCCATTTTTTTGTAAAAAACAATCCGAACAATGTTTTGTTTTGTTTTACCTTTTCTTTTTTTTTCAATTTAATTTTTAATATAAATATATTAGATTGCAATTGCACATTTTTCTTTCATCAAATGTCGAAATGACTCTTGGCGACAGCTCAAGAGTCATTCCTCGCTGCCTCAAAAACCACCGGCCTTGAATAAAACATCATATTCAAGTTATTCTCTTTCTCTCTTTCTCTCTCCTCCACATATTTTTTTGTCCTGCATATCCAAAACAAGGACACGTTCTTTCAAATCCTTTCAAGGACTCTTTTCTCTCTCTCTCTCTTTCTTGTGCAAATTAACATGAAGATTTTTCTTAGTTTTTTTCCTTAGGAGGTGAAAGGTAAGTTGGACAGATATTTGGAGTTGTGATTGTGGTTGGAGAAAATTGCGCAAAATTGAAATTGTATGTAATGTGTATAAATAAAATAAATTTGCGGGTGAGAGGGAAATCAGGCAAGAGAAAGAGAAAGAGAAACTCCAACTCCACAACTCCAACTCTGGGCCAAAAGTGAAGTGTGAAAAAAACTGTTCTAGTTCCCCTCGTTTGAGATTTCCCACTTCCCCCCATCTTGATAATTTTCAAGGAAATGATGCCAAAAAATGGGCAAAAGTTTCTCAAGTCATCCGTAACTTCAAATCAACCAGAACAAAAGAAATCTCTTGTGAGAGATTCTTTCCCAAAAATAATAAAGGGAGAAAACAGAGAGAGAGAGAGAGAGGCAGAGAAAAGACACCCACGCGCACTCACTACTAAAAGAGAGACGGTGAAACAATTCAACAATTTTGTACGTTGCTTTTGATACCCGTAAAACATTTAAACCCACTTTTTTTCTCTGGCCCACTTTGGTTTCCCTGAGCTCATTTAAAATTCCCCCCACTGAGAGGTTTTTTTTTATCTGGGACTCGGTGGACTGTGAACTGTGAAGGAATTGAATCCCATGTTCTCGGGAAATGGGGAAATGGGGAAAATAATGTCAACTCAGTTCAACAAATTCCCATCACTTGGTCCTCACTTGACGACGACTCCTTTTTGTTTGACATGTAAAATTTTAAATTTTCCCTCTTGTGGAAACAAACAAACAATCTCAAATTGGGGACTGAAATTAAGTGCAAGATGAAGGGCAGTACCGGCCATAATAGAATAGAATAGAACAGGACACAGGCGGAAGTCCTACAAAGAAAGAAAAAAAAGGAAAACATGGAATGTGGAAATGGAGAACAGTGGACAAACTCTCAAACTCCAAATCCTCCATTTAAAATACCCACAAATTTAGGTTTGCATGAGCTTCCATGACATGAAATCCGCTGTTGGTTCACTTCACTTTACAAGACGAGCAAAAAAAAGTGGGGGGGGGAGAAAATCCTCAAACAAGCTGTCAAATAGAAGTGAAAGAAGGGGAAGAAGAAGATAAAGAAGAAAAAAAGGGGGGAAAGCGGAAAAGGAGCGGAAGGAAAGACCGGAAGGGAGAAAATCCATTTAGAATACGCCCACGCGAAAACGTTGACTTTCCCCCTCAATGAAATTACAAAAGAGGCCACGAAATTTATGGTGAAAAAAAGAAGGAAAAAAGTCAAAAAGTTAAAAAAAGAAAAAAGAGTGGAAAAGAGAAAGCATTGGAGAACATGAGGTGAAAGGACACCGTCAGAATCAGATTCAAAGTCCAATCTCACTCTTCAATTTCCTCATACGTTCCCACTTTCCATTTGGAGAGAGTTGAAACGAACGAAACTCTCACAGCTAAAGAAACTTAAAAAAAAACTTTCTCTCCACTACAATCGGCAATAAGCAATTAAGGATTTTGTGTAGGAAGCAACTGGACGTCCGTCACCACGTCACACACATTTACATTTACATTCACATTCGTACATTCACACTATCATGTAGTGGTTACAGGGATTTGGACAAGCCGGAGCTTTCCCCAGTTAACCGTGGGATTTTTTGTATTTAAAGTCAATGGACTCGCTTTCCCTCAGAATCATCTGATGATGATGATGATGATTTTTCATTATGTGGAGTCTCCGTTATGGAATGGATACATCGTGAAATCAATGAAATGATGAAATTGTGTTATAGGCTAGAAACTTCAAATGAAAGCGACGGCGATTTGATATGGAATGAGATGAGATGAGATGAGATGAGATGGGTGGCCCTTGACACTCTCCCTCACTAAATTACTAAGCATATAAATAAATGCAAGTAGAAGAGAAAGTTGGGGTTGTACAAGGAGATACAATATTGCTCGCGGCGGGAATTGCGTGGGTGAATTTATATTGCCTCCTCTCTCTCTCTCTTTCTCTCTCTCTCTTTTTCTCCTCTTCACCTTGAATGTAGAGGAATGTCTGTGAGTGAGAACATCAATTACATTTTTAATAGTGGCTAGAGTCAGGCGAAGCGAGTCTATTTTACACACATCCACTTTTTTTTCTAAACTACATTTCCACATTCAGTTTACGGCCACCGCCTCCACTTCCCCACTTTTCCACCGTGAGGAAATGAAGAGAAAGTACGCGCAAGGAAGAAATACACACATAAATACTTGGGGTAAGGAATGAAGGAATGAAAGGTGTGTGTAAGTGAGTGAGGAAAGAGGGGAAAAGGGAGGGGACTCTCAATTATATATTAGAATGAAGGGACAGATGACCCTGATGAAAGTCCTCTCCCACAAAACACCTCTTCATTATATTATTTTATGTCATTTAACTAGACTACAAGATGAGGAAAATATCTGTATAAAAACAGAGTTGCTTCATTTCATCCAACCAACAACCAACAACGAGAACGAGTCTCGAACGTATGTACCTACTTTCCCCTTACTTTCACTCGCCTTCACGATATTGACTTTCTCTCCCTCTTTCTCCCTCTCTCTCTCTCTCGCTCGCTCTCACTTGTTTTGGCCAAGTTCATTCATGCTTTCTCGCGTGAGTGTTGTCGTCGTCGTCGTCGTCGGGAGCTCCCTCGGTCATGTGGTGGACACAATCCGAATGAAAACATCCAGAGAGGAGAATGTGAGGGAATGAGAATGAGAATGGATAGAGAGAAAGTTGGCGGCAAGGGAAGATGACGATGATGACGAGGACGAGAACGAGGACGACGATGAGTAAGAAGAGAATGCGAAACGAAACTTGTATCCATATCCAACAAAACTTTTCTGCCCTGGCCATAGTCATTTATATCATATGACGGCTGTTCTAACCTATCTGTAGCCGAAAGAAGGAATGTATGGTGTGTACTGCTGTGTGTGTGTGTGTGTAGTCATGTAGTCCCTGGTTGTAGTAAAAACTCCATTCTCAATGTGAGTGTGAGAGAAGAAGAAGAAGAAGAAGAAGACAGAGAAAGAGAGTGACGTCATTGGGATTGGCATCTTGCCAATGGACACGTTGGCGCCCGGGTATCCTAAAATACCACACACAGACAGAGGAAGAGAGAAAGAAAGAGAGAGAGAGAGCGAGAGAGTGCATCTCCCTGTGTGAACTCTACATAGTGTACGTAATGTAATGTAATGGTGGCACATGATTCCCGTAGTGCAATGAGATGATAAAAGAAGCAGGAGAGAGAAAGAGAAAGAGAGAAAAGCATGGGATGAAGCAACTCTCCCTCCCTCCCACTATTCCTATTTCTATTCCTATTCCTATTCCCTTTCTCTCTCTCGCTTTCTCCTCATCACTTGTTACAACATATACCGAAATTTTCATGTTTTCCTTCGTCATCCGTTTATGTATCCTTCCTCTCCTTCTCCCTTTCTCTTTCTCTCTCCATTGCCATCTCCATCCCAATGCAAACGAAAGGAAAGGAAAGGAAAAGAACAAGTCGAGAAAGAAAAAAAAAGAATACGAGGTTTTTCCCCTTCATTTTTTTCCCTATCGGATGGCATCGGATGATGGCTGTGTATCTACTCGTGTAGCGTGGGTGGTCTATCTTCTATCTTCTGTCTGCTATCTTCTTCCCCCATCCACATCCACTGAACACGAACACGAACAGGGAGAAAACCAAGAAGACGACGAGAATGAGATGTGAATTCCAGGGATTTTTTTGTGCCATGAGACTCCTTTGCCCAAAGTATTCCAGCTAATTCAAGGCTTTCTCTTTCTCTCGTTTCTTTCTGCTTAGCTGGAACTGGAACTGAAACTGAAACTGGGATTCCACTTGTATTTTATCGGAGTTGGAAGTTGAAAGTTGAGGGTCTGCATATAAAATCTCACACTCTTTTTTTTCCGTTTCCTTTTCTTCCTGTTTGACTCGCGGTAGTGATGCTTGTTTGAGTTTTGAGTGTGCTGATTATGACAGAGGCGTGGACTGGCACTGAATTCAAAATTGCCTCCTATTTTTTTTACAAGGGTCCTTCTCAACCACTTTCCTTCTCTTTCTCTCTTTCTTGCTTTCTTTCTTTCTCTCTCTTTCTTTCTGCCTCTATCATTTTTTGTGAACATTTATTATCTTTACTTTCTCTCTTTGATATATCCGAATCAGAATTCATTTCTCTGGCTCTCTCTTTTGTTTATTTCATGGCCTCGATAAACTGTCCGAACATTTTTAGATCCCTCTCTTCTTCTCATCGTCATCCTCATCGTCATCTTCATCGTCATCTTCATCCTCATCCTCATCCTCATCCAGATTTGACATGATTAATTAACAATCAAGGATTCGCATTACCAATCCGTGGTTCCGGATGAACATTAAGAATTTATGGGGTGAGTGAAAGCTAAAAGCTTCCCACTCTCTTATTCCATTTTCCCTCATCCCCTTTCCATCATCGTCCTAAAAATAGGAGGGAAAGTCTTTGTCTTTCAAGATTTCCTTTCCCCTTCAAAAGACTCTTCTCAAATGACGTCCGTTTTAATTTTTTAATGTGACGACGAAGAAGGATTATTTCTATAGCATCGTGTGCTTGTGTTTGAATGGACGAGAGTTGAGACGAGTTCATTTAATTTAGTTGGATTTTGAATTATTTGTAAAAATTGTTTTAATCCTTTGTTTTTGTTGCGTAAATGTCTTTCAAAACTTTTGGTTCTCTCTACATTTTCTGTGTGGGGAACATTTGTGTAAAATAAAATGCTGGCGGCGATTGCTTACACACAAAGTCTGCTTTCTTGTTGTACAAAAAGAGGTAAATTAAAAGA
This sequence comes from Gisinianus flammeolus, assembly GCA_034699125.1. Lineage (NCBI taxonomy): Eukaryota > Metazoa > Arthropoda > Collembola > Symphypleona > Katiannidae > Gisinianus > Gisinianus flammeolus. Next base: position 14,155 of record JAIUND010001957.1, on the reverse strand, counting down.
GTCAAAGGAAGGAGAAAGAGGCGAAAGGTGACAAGGAAATGGGAATAGAATAGTTAAATCTTAACAAATTTAAATCCGAGTACTGTAATGAGAATATTATTGTAATAATAATAAAAAGAAGAAGAAGAAGACGCTCCTTGACTTTTCTACTCGCTCTCTCCTTGTTGTCTTTGACGACTAAACGAAGGAAGATTAAAAACCAGAAGAAAGCAAATGAGGGGAATTCTCATTCCCTTTCCGTTTCTTACCAGAGCTTCAAATTTTCATGTTTTTATTCCAAAAACAAGTTCAACCGAGGTGAGTTTTGACGTTGAGTTTGACTTGAAATGTTGAAATTGGCATTCAGATAATTTAAAGTCGTCATTCCTTTCCCTTCCTTTTCCTTTTTACTTTGACTTTCTTCCATTCAATTTCTGTGCCTTTTTTTTATTTCTATTCCTATACTGCTTTGCCTTTTCATTCTCTTTTCTCAGCCGTCTGCCTCCATTCAAGCAGATTATTTTCTACAGAGTCTTTCCCTTTTCCTTCACGTTTCCATGACTTTCTCTCTCTCTCTGTCTGTCTCTCTTTCTTTCCCTATCGTCTCTCTTCTGTATTTAGGAATTGTGGTTGACTCAGACTTTTTCCGTCAAAAGAAGGGAAAATGTCTTAACCTGACTTATATCCCATGGAATAATTTCCGGCAGACTTTTCCTTCTTCTTCTCCTCCCGTCTTTTCTTTCTCTCTTTCTCTCTCTCTCTCTCGTTCTTTCTTTCCTGACTTTTCTTTGCCGTCTCTTTTCACAGTGTGTACATTTTCCCTGCCTCTCAAACTCTTGTACCCATGAATTCCCAGAGTTTTGAATGTGCATCTATCTCTCTACCTATCTCTCTCTTTCTCTTTCTTTTTTCCCTCGCACTCACGTCTTGACCTTTTCAGTTCAACTTTTCCTCTCTGTTTTGTCCCCACATTTCCCTTCGCTCTCGATGATTCCTCATACATTTCCCACTTTACAATCCCATTTCATTTCCCACCTGCACCCAAAAACCAATAAACCACAAAAAAATAAACCCAACTCCATACCTTTTTCAACAATCTTCAGGAAACACCTGAAAGCAATTTTTTTACAAGGCAAAAAACATACGCTACAGCTGTAACTGTAACAGTTGAACTTTTTTTTCCGTTTTCTCAGAAACCATTTCCATGAAATGATGTGTAAAGTTGACAGGACTCTCAATATAAAACAAGTAGTCTTTCCCTTCTCCATTTTGTATCGTCCATAAAAGCATAAAAGTGTAGATGGGGATTAAAATCAGCAAATTGACGCGAATTCCCAGGATTTTCAAAAAAAAAACTGTGTCTCTCTTTTTTTCCTTATATGTGCATTTGTGTTTTGTTTGTTTGTGTGTTTGTGTTTGGAAGTGGACGTGGGTGGATGTGTATTTGCTGGATTGGGGGGAGTGTGTCGATGACGAGATTGACAGAGGATTAACGGATTTAATGGAGACGAAGGAGCATCAGAGAAAGTCCCTAATTGAATCTCAAAGAGAAACACGACGAAACGAACGTCGTCTTACTCTTCTCTCAACTCTCAAAATTCAACTCGACTCTCCTCCATCCGTTCGCCAATTTCCTTCCAATCTTTCTCCCTCTCTTTCTCTCTCTCTCTTTCTCTATCTCGTTTCATCTGTATTTGGGAGCATCACAAATAATTGGGGGAATAGAGGAAAGATGGGAAAGGGCGATTGAGTTGTGTTTGTGTGTACTTTGTGAATGCTCTCCATGTCTCAGATGTTGCAATGAAATGACTGCATCTCTCTCTCTCTTTCTCTTTCTGTCTGCTCAGGGCAAGAGAAAGAGAGAAAGGAGAAAAATAAAGTAGGGAAAGTGGAGGGTTGCAAAACGGGGGGAAGAGAAGACGGGCGTTTGGTTAAAAGTGAAATCTCAAGTTGTTGGAGAGATCCATTAGTGACGGTTCACGGTCCCTTTCCTTCCCTCCGCCCCATTCAAACAAACCAGCAAACAAACAAATATAGACAGAGAGCGAGAGAGAGAGAGGAGGAGGAAATACGAATGTTGTCCCAATCCGGGTTTGTCAACAATTTTACACAACGCAAAAACTTGAGCAAGAACAAGAACAAGAACAACCTACACGGAAAAGACGAAGACGAAGAAGTTAGAGGAGCGAAATCTTTAAGCTTGAAACTACGAGGGAAAACGGCACTGAAATGACGTCACGACCTACAGATGCTAAAGAAGAAGGAGAAGAAGAAGAAGATTGAGCTGACTTTCTCTTTCCTCTGATGTCCATGCTTTCACCTGTAGTTGTCGTGGAATCAAGGAAACAAATGGATTTGTTTAGGATGGGAAATTACAGGTGTGAGGGAGTGAGTCCAGTCAATCTATAAAATATGATGCAATTAAATGTGTGGGGGAACCTCACATTTATTTATGATGGTAATTGAAGGGTAATGTAAGAAATCCATCTAGCTGTTGTTTGTCCTTCTCTCTCTCTCTCTCTTGTACAGAGAGTGTGCAAAATATAAATATAAATGTACAAGGTATACGATATAAATTGAGGAAACGGGACTCATTCACGTCTGCACAATTAATTTAAAGTTTTATAATGAGGCCATGAACATGAACATGCGGATGGACGAAATGCGAGTACGACAATCCACATACGAATCTGTACAAACTCCGTCTGTTTCCTTTTCTCTTTCTGTGCATCTTGTGGTGCGGTGTGGTGTGGTGGTGGCTCCTGTAAGAATCCCAAAGGAGAGAAAGCAAAATAGAGAAAGGGCCGAGCTGGACAATTAATTGACTCTGAAGAGACACAGTTGACAAAGACATTATTCTTGTCCTCCCTTCCCCCATCTTCAACGACAAAGAAACGAGGAGAGACGAGGATTGAGGCAAGAGGAAAGAGATAGAAAATAGTTAAAGACGTCATTGTCCATTACAGTAAGACAGTAAGAGAATGAAGAGAATGGAGAAATGAGCGCGTGAGGGCAAACGGTATTAAAAAGACGCTTCAACTTGCGGGATTCTCAACATCCTGATTGCTGTCACCCACCCATAGCTGAAATCCCACCGAATCCTTCTATCACCTTCTAAATTGGCTCAGGACAATCTCAGTCTCGGCCTCAGTGACAAGGAGGAACCACAATCGAATCTCTATTTCTCTCTCTCCCTCTCTCCGGACAATGTATATATTTTTCCAGGAAAAGATGAACGGCTCTCTCCGTTGTTTCACCGAATTGTAGGAGTCACCGTCATCGTCATTCTCATTCTCATTCCGATTCCCGTCTAAAATCTAAATTTAATGTGAGATTCACAAGCAAGACTTTCACTTTCAACGCCTTCTTGGAGAAATCTCCGTGTTTTGTTCACCCCCTTTCACCGCCTTTCTCTGTCTCCTTTTCCATCTCATTTTCACCATCATTCTCCATTCAAAAGCCCCAAATCCAATCACACTCCATTTTTTTCTCTCTCCCTAATTCGTCCTTTTGTACAATTAAACAAACTTTTCTCGCTCTCTTTGTCTTTGTCGTTGTGCACCATAATTTCTACTGTGCAGAGTGAGAATATTTGGTTTTTTTTTCTTTATTTTTCCCATTTCACCCTTGCCTTTGCCTTCCCCTCACTACAAATTTTCCAAGCAGGTAAATTCAAATCCAACTCTCAAGGAAAACGAATGGAAAGGAAACCTTGGTTAAAATCAAAGGATTCGGATCCATTAGAATCCGAATCACAGTACAAACTTTTCCTCTTCTTTCCAAAGTCCAACTCCAAAGTCAAAGAAAGAGGAAAGGACAAGATTTTTTTTTTCTTCTTTTGGCGGACGTGAATTCACACATTTGCAAACGAAAGAGACGACGAGATGAGAATGTTCAATTTTCAACCACTCTGAATCTTATCTTTCCAATGTTCCATGTTCCAAAATGGTCCAATTTCCAGTTGAAAAAAAAGGAAGGAGGAAAAAAGTCCAAATGGGGAATGAAATGAAAGTTGACTATTTGCTCAATTCCAGCAGTCATTTCTCAGGTCATTGCGAAAATGAAATGAAAATGTTCCAATCCCAGAATCTCAAATTTCACAATCCTTAATTCGCAATTTCTCTTCTCTTCTTCCCTTTGTTCGGATTTCAAATAACAAATTTTTTTGCCAAATGCCAAACTTGAGAGTTGCGAGTTGCGAATTACGAGTTGCAAAATCCAAGTGAAACAACCAGTGGAATTTTTTTTTGGCAAAAAGTCTGTTAAAGCGAGAGGAGAAAGCGAAAGTGAAAGGAGAGAGGAAATCGAGGGGGAGTTAAAGTTGAGAGTGGGGGGAGGAAAGTGAGGGGTGTGGGTGGGGAGAGGAAAAGAATGTGAACCAAGACATTTTACAGTTGACTATCGCTCGGATTGTCTGGCTAAACTATAAAGTGGCAGTCCAATTTACTTTGTTCGTAGTGCATCACCGTCTCTCTCTCTCCCTCTGTATAAGTGGTTATATTACAAAGGAAGACGAGGACTCCACCACCAGTTTTCTTCCCTCTTTCTCTCTCTCTTTCTCTCTCTCTCTCTCTCTCCGAGAGTTTGACTAAAGAGTTAAAGTTTAATATGAAATGTTGATTGTGTGCTCGAGGCTCCACTCTGTTTCTGTTTCCACAGCCGCCCTATACGGATTTCCCTTCTCTTTCCACATCCACATCCAACATCCAACATCCACACGGAAAAGGAACCGAATAGAGCAGTAAATTTGTAGTGTAGATAAGAGAGAGAGAGAGAGAGAGAGAGCGAGAGCGAGAGCAAGAGCGCCCGAACTGTATTGGAATGCATATCCTTTATGACTCCATGGGAACTTAACTTAACAGAGAGAGACAGACAGAGAGAGAGAGAGCAAGAGAGAGTGAGAGAGAGGGAGAGAAAGTAAAATATTTGTATTTGATGGGGGGAAAGGGAGGGAGGGAGTTGAGGGGGGGGAACATGATCCACTGGAGGGATCCATTATGTATTTACTCAAATTGCTTCTATTACATTTACAACGGAGGAAAAGGAGGAAAAAGAGAGCGACGCAAACTGAAATCGGTTTGCCAACTTGACAATTTTCTACTTTTTCTTGCCTGTGCACAAGGCAAAGGGAAAGTCGTCGTCGTCGTCCTCCTCTTTCCTTTTCCTCTCGCCATGTACACAAAATATTTTGTATAAGCTGGGACATTGAATGCATTAGAGCCTGCCTCTCGTTTCTTGTTTGTAGTTTGTAGTTTGTGGGAGTGAAATTCCCTTTAATCTAAATACACAAAACACACAACTTTCTCCCCCTCTCTCTCTCTCACTTTCTCCCAAAATTGAGTTTAGAGTTTGGAGAGATAACGAGAGAGAGAGAGAAAACAACTCAAGAGAAGGCGAAGAAGAAAAAGAAGAAGAGAAGGAAGAGGGAGTTTGAGGAGGATCCGACACCCAACAACCACTCTCGATAACCCCTCAAATTCTCTCTCTCTCTCTCTCTCTCTCAGTCGCTCTCATCGGGATTCCTTTGGGTCTTTATTCAAACTGAAACTGGAACATTTGTCGTGAATAAAACACGGAGGAAAAAAAAATGTTGTGTATGTCATCACATTTACTCAACTTTTCCACCAACAGAGAGAAAGAGAAAGAGAAAGAGAGAGAGAGAGAGAGAGAGAGAGAGAAAGCTGATGGGATGTCTGAAATGAAGTGAGACAATGAACAATGAAGGAGAGACACTTTAACCTTTAACCATTTTTTGCCCTTTATTTCCACTCTCCACTTTCTCTTTCCTTTCCCCACTTTCTCTTATTTTAAATACGGCAGGGACATTTTTGTTTGTTTGTTTGGTTTGCAGACAGATAGGTTGGAAGAAATAAAGAAATGAAAACAATTTATGGAACGAACAGAAGGAAAAGAAAGGGGGAAAGGAAACGAATATAAAATGAATGGACGCTCTAAATTCAACCGTTTCCTCTTTCTCTTTTGTTTTTGCCCACTTGGAATCGGACCGGATTTATTTCATTGTCAACTCAACTCAACTCGAGAGAGAGATAGAGAAAAAGAGAGAGTGAGAGCGTTTCCTTGTTTTCTCTTTTCTGTTATTTGGGTCAAAAGGTCAAGGAGGGAGTTTCAATCATTTTCATTAGGATTCATTTCAGAGTAGGAAGTGAGTTTCTTGGGTTGTTTTTAGCCAATCCAGGCATTTTCATTATGGAATGAATCCCAGCACTTACACACTTTTTACTTTTTTTCACCACGGCTGAGAATGTGAAAGAAACTACTCCAACGGAGAAAGTTTTGGAGAATAAAATTTCCTTGTTTCCTTGTGAGGGAAAGAGACAGAGAGAAAAGGAAGGGAAAGTGATGGATCATTGTCTTTGTCAAGTTCAATTCAACTCTTTCTGTTCTCTGTCACATCATTTTTTTCGTTGTGTTTCTTCCTCCTCCTCCCACCAAATCCAACCCAAATAATCAAATTTCTCCAACATACGGAGAAAAAGCACAAGCGAGAATTCGCAAAGGTTTAATGACGGGGGGAAAAGGGAAGAAGAAAACGAAAGAGAAAGAGAAAAGGATAAAATGGGAGTGTGTGTAAAAGTTCAAGTTGAAATAACCTAAGAAATGGAGAAGGAAATGTTTAAATATACACACCAATCCGTGTTTTTCAATGTGTGTAGCTGCAAAAGGAGAAGAAAGAAAAGGAGAAATCCCAATGAGACAAAGTTTAGAAGGAAAAGGAAATAAAGAATTGTACAGGCTCCTTCATTATATTTTTTTAAACTTGACTACAATTTCCTATCAACTTTGTTGTCGTCTCTGGTCGTCAAGTTTAATTCCCGTTCAAGTTGAATTTTCAATAGAAATAAAAGTGTAGGTATGAAAAGGGAGGAGATTAAATGGGGAGTAACAGTAACAGTAACAGGGATAGAAATAGAAATAGAAATAGGGAAATGATTGAACATTGACCGTCCTGCTCGTTTGTTTACGTGTCACATGAAGCCCAAATTTTGCTTAAAAACAGTGGCAGTGAATTGTGGATTGTGGATACAACTTATATTATTATTATTATGACAAACTGAGAATTGGGAAGGCGTTCAATTTCATGTCTCTGCTGATGGCTATTCCAAATGGAAACGTTCAAACACACAATTCCTGCCTGCTTGCCTGATATGTTATCTTACGTTTACATGGAGATTTGAGCAGCTTATTTTGTAATTCTCTCTCTCTCTCTCTCTCTCCGTCTCTCTCTATTTTCTATTCGTCCATGAACCCCACGGCCACATTCACATTCACATTCACACTCACATTTGTCGAGAAAACGTCAACTTTAATTCTCATTCCATTTAGCTTTTTCTCTACATTTCCCTTCTTTTTCTGTATGTAATGTATGTACGTGTGAGTGCGAGTTCACATGTACTTATGTACATTGAGACACGACGACGAGAGGATCTAGAAACAAAAGGAGTGAATGAGTGGGTTATTATTATGACATGCCATGATTATTTTGATTGTCAGCCCCACCCAGCTCGGCAGGTGCTAATTTCCATGTGTGAACTCTCCCTATTCCTCTCTCTCTCTCTTTCCAACTCTCTTCTTCATGTTCTCTCTCCAAACCATTTCTTGATCCTCCCATAAATAAAACACTTACATTTCAAAACGGAAAAAAATGAAGTGCTTCTGCTTACGTCAACCCGTTTATTCTGTGTTGGTGATATTTTTTTTTTGCATTCGCTATTTGTTTACTAACTTTATAAAAAATTGTATCGTCGATTGTAGTTTTGAAGGCTACATGTGGATTTTCCTTCTCTTCATTCTTAATACAGAACTTGTCGTTAGATATTGGAGGTGTTTTGTCAATGAATAAAAACGGAGCAGCAGGTGAAAATACTGAAAATATGGTTAGAGAAAGGACAGAACGTTTTTTTTCTTTCATTTTCACATTCGGTTGCATGGGAAATTGGGGAGGAGCGTATTAACTCACAAGGATTCCCCCCCCCCCCCGAATCAAAAGAAGAGCGAAGTGAATGAAGGGAAATGTCAAAGGTCAGAAGGTCAGAGTGACAAATTCAAATGATAATCAAAATTCCTCGTTAAACATGCCGCCATATCCTTTTCTTTCTCTCTATTTATTTATGTTCTGGGTGGACTTTCTACTTTTTAGTATACAAAGAGAGAGAGAGAGACAGATGAGAGGAATGGAGTAAGTGAATTGGAAATGGTAATAATGTCAAATCGACAAAATTGTTCCGAGTCCCAAAAAACGGAGGCCCTCAGCATGAACAGCAACGGCAACAGCAACAGCAAATTCATAAAGAGCTCTGTCGTCGATTTACAGACATAAAACGTTCTGTTAGGAGTCGGAAACAAAAACAAATAGAAACTCGTATAAAAACAAAACAAAACAAAGAGTAAATGGGATGAGGAAATAAAGTATAGAAAACAGAGAAAGAGAGAACGAACCCGAGAGAGAGAGAGAGAGAGAGAATAAATAAAAAGTGTGGGGAAGGAGAAGAAGAGGAGAAGAAGAATGGGATGAGGAAAATCATGACAATGATGATGATGATGATGATGAAGGTGGTAAAGTGGTAAAGTTCATGTTCATGTTGATGATGGCGATGGTGATAGTGATAGTGATGCTGATGGTATTGAGTGCCTTCGGATACAGAGAAACAACGAACGAACGAACTAACCACAATCATGAAGATATCCCTACGACTAGCTCCAACTGCAATCACTCGCCCATTATCTCTTCTTTCTCCTTTCTCCTTTCTCTCCACCTGTACATTTAAAGTGGATTCTCCTCTCCCTACATTCTATCTGTATTGTTTGGTGGTATCCAGAAAAATAGAAAATGGAGTCGTGTTTCTGTTATGTTGGGTTGTAAGTTTGTAATGTAGATGGCCAAGAGAGAGAGAGAGAAAGACAAATGGTGAAAGTAAGTCACTGGAGATTTGAACAGGCTCGCTGCTACTTGTACGTTCACAATAAAGATATAGATTCTGTGGATTCGCATGTGTGTGTTTGGAGGATGGGGGAAGGGGGGAATGAGAGGGAATTGGGTGGGGGGAGAAGGAGTCACCTCCACATTTTTATCTTTGTTCTAATCTCGTTTTTCAATTTACTAAATGGAGTCGAGATGGAATCATCAGATCATCCACCTTCATGTCCATCCCTTTTTTTGATACATACATACTTTCACCTGCCTTCTTTCCCTTTTTTTGTCTTTCTCCTCTTCTCTTTCTCTTTTCCTCTCACGATATCGTACATTCCACATTCACATTCACAGCCACAGCCATATCCATAGCCTCTCTCACCTATAAATACAAAAAAACTACGCAGTTTTTTCCCTAATCAATTCCATTTCCTTTCCAACTTTCACCATGAAGGAATCTTCTTTCCCTTGTAGGGACGATTGAACGGAGATAAATAATAGAAATGACTTCATAGACATTCTCAGAGTCCATTTCCATTTCCATTTCATACGCCGTATTCGACACCCATCCACTCCATCACACACATACACACACACACATACACTAACATGTACATTTAATTTCCTTATCATGATCCCCCTCCCAAATAACAATCCCATCATCGTTCCCACATATTATATCATATACACATATACCGATGAGACAGATAATACAGATTCTGTCTCAGATTTCCCTCCAGATGGATGACAAAAAAAAAAATAAACATAAAAACAATCCATTTTTAAGATACCTACAAATTCAAGTCATTCCGATTCAATCACACACGTCCATTTTCACTTTCACTTTCCCCATTTGTATTTGTATTTGTATTTTATTTTCCTTCTCCACCCCCCAAAAAATATGTGTAATGAAAATATTTTGCGTTTTTCGCGTACTGGGTGACCTGATGACCTTTGTCATGAGAGACTCGGACTGTTCGTCCATGCGGATTCCTTATGGAAAGCAAGATAGAGAGGATGCAATGCCATGTATCCATTGAAAGAGAAGGAGAGAAGGAGAGTTTTCATGTAGAAATGTAGAAATGTGTGGATGATGGTGGAGTATGAGGAACGCTCGTTGGATTGGATTGGGAACTGGAAACTGGAACTGGAACTGGAACTGGAACTGGGGAGTTGAGAGTTGAGAGTGGAGTGTACAAGGTTTGGTAGGTGGAAGGCCATAAATCAGCGGCGGAAAGAGGTTTCAGTGTGCGTGGGAGAGAGAGAGAGAGAGAGAAAGAGAGAGAGACGGAGAAGGAGGGAGACGAATGGACGGAGGGTTTTACTTGAAACAAATGTCCTCCGTTTGCCAAAAACTACATTAGATTACATGCTCCATGTTCCTCCATGGCTCTCCAACTAGCAACTACCAACTACCGATCATTTACAATATATTAATGCATACAGAGAGAGAGAGAGAGAGAGAGGGATATCCAACTTCTTCTTCATATTCCCTATTCCATTCCATGTTTCACATCAAATATCTTCCTTTCCCCTTTTCTCTTTTTCCCTTTTCTCCATTGAACATTCAAGTTGTGTATGTTTGTGTTTGTGAATGCGGAGTTGTGAATGTAGGGCACCATCAAATATCAAACCAACAAACAAACAAGCAAACACAAACCAACCAACGTCAATGGAAGGGAACAACACATGAAATAACTCTCGACGACGACGACAAACGAGGATCCCAGTCACATTTTCCAATGACACATTTCTCTGCTCTCTGCAATCTGTACTTACGATACAACAACAACAACATTCACATACCTATTTCACATAAAAGTGTAAAAGGTCATGTGAAACCCCATTTAAAAACAACAAAGTTCAACTTCTTCCCTCCTTCAACACAAAATAAACCGCACACTCGACAATCAGAATCACCAACGAAACGAAATAACCAGCCATTCGAATTCCTATTTCTACCCGTTTTTGGTCCATGTCTTTGTCTTTGCGTTTGTGTTATTACGATTTTCATTCTTCTCCTCCATCGTTTCCTTTGCTTTCTCTTGTTCTCCGTCCGACTTTTGTTGGTTCAACTTAGATGAGAATGAACTGGAAGTGAGTGAATGAGTTGAGTTTCATTGTCCACGCTGGAACAATCAAAATGCAAATGACCAGTCCGAATGACTCGCGTCCTTTCTTTCTTTCGTTCTTCCTTCCTTTCTATGAATTATGGAATTGACTGCTGTGTTTGTGTACAGACGGCAAGTTCGTCTTCATTTATAATCATTTCACTGTGAGTACACGATCATTTCTATTCTTATTTGTATTATGTTGTGGGTGTTTTACAGAGACGTCCTGTCAGATTTTTTTGAGTGGTCGTTGGGGCGTCCGACCGGGCCTTCTCAATTTTTTTCTCCCGTTTTATCTAGTGTAAGCTAGAAATTTGTTCCATTTTATCTAGTACAAGTTTTCAAAAAAATTTGTTTTATTCAGTCTAAAAGCCATGAAACTCGCATTTTCACGGAAAGGACATTGCGAGGAAGAACATGAGATTTTTGAGGTAAAACTGGAATTCTTGAGCCTCGAATTGCTCAAATCCCGGCTTTGTTAAGAATTGTATTACTTTTTGCATGATTTTATTCACAAAATTAATGCATAGAGAACATAAAAAGATAAAAGATAATACCTGAGTTACAGTCGGCTCATTTTGACTTGGATTTGAAGCAACTCTTACGAATTTTGAAAGAGGTTTTGAGTTTTTCATCTTCTATTTTTCTTCGTTTTGCAATATTTCCCTTCTCAAAACCACTGTCTCAAAACAAACGAGAATCCATAAAATCACTCTAAATTACACCATGAAATGTACATAAACGTTTCCCTCGTCTGCTGAAGAAATGGAAATTCTGGAATGAAATGGGTTTTCCTCAGAATATGTTTTCCTGACGACAAAATTCGGCAATGCTAATGACAAGCCTATATATATGGCAATCCTTTGTGAGTGAAAAACCAAAACCACCAGATCCCGGGCCTTCAACGACCGAAATCCCGGGCCTTCAACGGTCAAAATCCCGGGCCTTCTGGCGACCTCGGAGTGTCCGGGCCTGGTCGTGGGCGACCCCCGGCGACCCCGTCGGGACGTCTCTGGGGTTCCATGGGAGTCACGTAAATATTAATAGGAGTCCCTTTGAGAGTAACCAAGGAAAGGGGGATATTTTCGTGGCATTGGTGAGTTCGGAGATGTTCAAGGATTCTTCGAGCGGCTGCCACTGTAATTTGTTCCTCTGTAAAAATTCGTGCTAAACCATCATTAAATTTTTGTCGTTTCAATAATAACGTATCCACAATTGAGTCATCACTATCACTATCAGATGTATTTCCATTATAATACTCATGAGGATCGAAATCGGATAAACTAGAATTATCGGAACTATCACTGCAGTTCATATCACTATTTGTATTATTATCACTTGCACGGTTATTTCCATTGTTGTCTACTGTATTATCATCATCATGGTGTGATTGATGGTCATTTATATGTATATTATGTTGCTCGGGATTGGTTTGCTGGGCAATATTAATTCTTTGTAAATATTCCTCATATGCTACATTTTGGTTTTCTTCCTCTTCTTTAGCGTTAGCTTTGTGTCTATAATATGTACGTCTAGAAATTTCCTACACCTTGCTGTCTCGATAAATAGCTATATTATTAGAATATCTATAAATGTGTACGTAAAATATTATTATGAATGTCGAAATGTGTGGTGTGTGTTGAGATGTAAAATCGGAAATAACACAGACAATTTTAAACTTGCACAAGTTTTCTGAAATGTGTGGCTTTTGTAATATAAATATTCAAAATGTATACTCCAAAGCATCTAAATTACTTATTTTCAAACTAATTACAATTGTACCTACAAGTAAATTAATTTGAACAGGAATAAAAAGAATGGAAAGAAATGATTGAGGATATTTAAGAAGTGTGTGTGTGTGTTTACATATGGAGATACAACATACAGAGAAAACCAAAGAAAAGTTCACTAATATAAAATATTATACATGTAGAGTATTGTTGAAGCCATATGCTAAAAGTATAAAAATAACTTAAATGTTACTTACTGGGACGATGATTGCTCCGATATGATGAATGATGACTGCTATTAGATAAATATGACTAATTGAGGGTCAAAATTCCACTTTTCTTGAGACAAAGATTGTAGTTGTGTTGCTCAGTCAAACATGCACTTCCAATTATAACTGAAATATTTGTAAATTGTCAATTTAATATCAAAGTATACGTATTTACTTATCGACAAATTTCACTTAATAATCTGCACGACGAGTACTCTGTATGATTAAGTACTACAAATGCACATATTGTTACGGAAATAAGAGAGAGATACAACAAGAAATAGATTCTTGCTTTTGTACTTACTTGGTAATGTTGAGTTGGTTTACTTGTTTTTTATCGAGTACAGTTCTTGACACGCGAATAGATAAAATTGACCTATACAATAAAAGATCATAAACATATTAGAATCACATTAGGTTGTTTTTATAATGTTTATATAATATACAAGAATCGTTTGAGAACATTTAATTACAGGCTCTCTACGGCTTTTTCATTCCTTGTTATAATATTGTTTACGTTTAGTTGTGTTTGTATTATAATATTACATCTAGTTATAGAAGATGCACCTATCTATCTCACCTATGTATTTCATTTAAGTGTCCTGTCTTTGTCACCTATCTCTGTCACCTATCTTTTTAATAAAAATTACGAAGAGCATCTTAATTTCTTTAAAGTCAATGAACTTATTAATTAATTTTTAAAACTACGATGCATTGACATTTTTTCCAAAGTCAATGAACTTAATATTAATTATTATAACTACGAAGCATTGACATATTTTCCAAAGTCAATGAACTTAATATTAATTATTATAACTACGAAGCATTGACATATTTTTCAAAGACAATGAACCTAATATTATTAATACTTCATACACTTTATACAAATAATAATTCTAGTAACCTGTTGTTGGTGATGATGATTACGTTGTTGATGATATACTGGGCTGTGGAATTGAAATACTTTAGTCTTTTATCTTTTTGAAAGTCAGTTTCATTCAATCCCACTTAGATGATTAAGAGATGATGAACGCCAACAATCTATAATACAAATAGTAAAAAGGCATCTACGTGCTCCGTCAAATAATCTCATACTGTAATAGGAAACAAATCCCTCTTTACATTTGCTATCTTGAT
>JAIUND010001956.1:0-27755 GCA_034699125.1 Gisinianus flammeolus | reverse complement strand
CCTTTTTTTAAGATCTCAGAAAAGGCTCATGGAGTGGAAATTTTCAACTTTCACCAAATATTTCATGAAAAGACTTTTCTGAGACCTTTAAAACGGTATAATTGACAACTTTGTAGCATTTATAATTTTTCAGATAGAAATGGAAATTGGTCACTGTAAAATTATGCCCCTGGTTCCCTTACTGATAATAACAAATTGGGGGAATGGATTCAACGAATATTTGTTTCCCGCATCCTCATTTCAGTCTCGCTCAGAAATCCTGAACGTTTATAATGTTTTCAAAACGTCTTTTCCTCGGGTTTCAATTTGTGTATATCCAATACATGGTCAGAGTAATGAACAGTCCGCCTATGTTTACTCCTGTGTTTACTCCTATGTTTACTCCCTATGTATACTCCTGTGTTTACTCCCAATATCCCACTTGCTCTCAGCTTTGTCGTCCTTTCCGTCCTATGTTTACTCCCATATACTCAGAGTAACCACAGCAAATCAAAGTGAAAACACAGAGTATACATAGGGAGTAAACATAGGAGTAAACATAGGCGGACTGTTCCTTACTCTGACCCAATACATAATTGATTATTGACTCATGAAAGTTCTAAAATTACGTTTTTGTTTTCTTACTCCAAAAATCCACACAAAAAGTCAAGATTAACAAATTGGTAGAACATATTTGTATAGTTTTTTAACCTGTGGGGATTTGACTTGGAAAAATAAATCCGGTTAAATTATTCTATATTTTCCACGTGCGCGCGTGCATTGTGAATGGGAATCAACAAAAAGGAGTTTCTAATATTTTCGTATGATTAAAAGTGTATATAGGTTTTCTCTCTCCTCTAAGCCCCACCCATTCTTTTTCTTGCTAATGTATTTTAAATAGCACAAGTCAAAACTCCGACAAGGATTAAGATTTTGAGTAAGTGATTCTAAAAAAATGTTTGTGCATGAAAAAACATTAAACAATCATGTAAATAAATCTAAAATTGTTTCAAGGAAATTACAATTGGAAACGTCCACAAGAATTTCACATTTCCCTCCATATTTTGCTCAATTCCATGTGCAGAAGAACGTATTTTTAGTTTTCACCGTTCTCAGCCAAATTGAAATTTTTGCTGGTGGTTAAAACCGTTTAAAACTGTCGGTTTTAACCGGCAGCTAGCCAACCCTGGCATTCATTCATTCGGCTCCTCTGTGTAATTAGTGAGAGTCAATTTCATGTTTTGGTATATAGACGACCGACAATGGAAAAACTTGCTTTTTCCCTCCAGCATAGCTGATGGAGTCCAGCTCGTCTCGTCTCATATATATGAAAGGAGGAGTAACAATCTAGATTAGGTATTGCTATATATACATACCTACATTAGCATTTGAATATAAATGTCCCGTTCCCGGCTCTAAGTTTTGGACGAATTGACCCTTTGTTATTTGTTGTTTGTTTTTTTGCCTAAATTGTACAATCATTTGCTTAATGGTTTCACGTATAATAGACATTTTCAAAGTTGCTTTGTTGGTTGAGCGTGGAGAGAATCGTGTGGCAAACAAATTAATTATTTCGTCTTACATTCCCTCTTATTTCAATTAATATTTACAATTGTGACATGGGCAAATCGAACAAACGATAAGAACTCGATACAATACAATGTTTTTTTTCCTCGCATTTTAATTCGCGTTCATTGCACTCATGATAAAATTGAGAGATTTTCCCTCAAAGTTCATTCACTATATATATAGGTAGCGTTAGGCTTAGAACTCAAAAAGAGCAAAAAGAGCAAACTGAACTAACAAACGCAAAGCAAGTGTAAAAGGGAAAAAATGAATGTCTGGGAATTGTCAGCCTTCGGGAAACACGATAAGGCAACTGTCAACTATACCTATATGTGGGAAAATTTATGGATGCAAAAGAACGTGTGTATATATAATGAATGAAGCGAACAAAAATCGTCGTCCAAGTATATATTATATCTATATGTAAGACCAAGAAAAGAGAGAAAGATATTTGTTCACTGTAGATATTAAAGACCATCAGTGTTCACTAAAAAGCCTCTCTCTGCACATTTTCCACTTGTGTACTGTCAATTTATTTTCTCTATAATACAGATATTTACATTTCCAACTTTCTAATTTTGCAACCTGGATATTTCCACATTTTGTATCTTTGAACAGCTTTTCCCGTCAGTTTTCTTATTTTCCAAAATATAAATAGAATAACTGACGATTGAATAAGAATCATTTCCAATTGTGTTTACAAAGATACCGAATTAGGAAATCCCACAGCTTTAAGCAAAATCATTGATTTTGAAATGCAAATTCCATTGTCAATTTTTACACTTTTTACATGCAGTTCTCAAACAAAAACTTGTGACTTGAGTTACGATTGTTTTTTGTACTTTTTGCACAAAAAAAGTAGGTGCTTGCAAATGCAAAGTTTTCACTTTCTTTGTACAAAGAACAAAAAATGTTGGCTTTAATAAAAAAAAAAACTTTTTCAGTTATTTATTGACAAAACTGCATTGCTTTCAAAGAATTGAGGAAAAACTCGTTGCACAGTCTGAAAAACGTTGAAAGCTTCAACGTAAAGCTTAATATGAAATCCAAAGGCGGAACAAAGAGGACTGCGGATTTTTTTTAATCTATATATAGACTCAATTTGCAAAGTCAAATTTGGAAGGGAAGGCAAATAAAATGAAATATATATACATATGGAAATTAAATTGAGGGTGGAGAAATTTGTAAATAATTAAAAAATAAAACTATTGTTTGAATGTAAATTAGGGATTTGGCTTTAAAATAAATGAAAAGTGCCACTGTGCAGCTATATAACATAAGTTTTTAAATTTCACAATGTGAAAAAATCCCCAATTGGGTGCAGTTTGACAACAAAAAGTAAAAACGATGTCAATCATCCATATATGAATGTTCTTATTGTTGGTCTTATAGACAAACAATTAAAGGCAAGAAAAAGGCTAAAAACATGGTTTTAATAGCATGTTTATTTTTCACCCTGTCACTCCCCGTTCCGCGGTCACTGCAGAATTCGAAGAGAGCGTTTTTTTTGCGAATACTCGTTTTATGGAATTTGCAAGCTTTTTGGATGGAAAATAGAAAACACATGAGATGCAAATTCTCATCCATAACGTTTTTGAAATATACGGATGGTCACTATGGCAATATGACAAACTGTATGAATGGCTTTTTCTATTACATCACAAGCGGATCATCAGAATCCACGGTAAGGCAAAAGTCGTTCTTTCGTTCTCTCGAGAACGAAAAAAAGGTCCATTAGAACGAAATTCTGACTTTTGTTAAGGAATTAGAACAGGGATGAGAACGACATTTTGAAATTTTTTGGAGGTAAGAACGAAAATTTGAACGGGTTTTTAGGAAACTATTTTACGTCAGAACGAGAGTTAGAACGAAAAAAAAGAACGGCTACGCATGCGCAAAAATAATTTTGAATCCATTTCATATGTTGTACCACATACGAAAGTTTAGCAGGGAAAATATAGTCGGGATGTCCCTGTGGGTGTGGATGTATATACGATTTACTTGCGAAAAATCAAACACGTGTAAAAAAACTGGAGCACACTTGAGTCATTTCAATGCTGAAAATCCATACGATAGATCTCATTGAAACTGATGGGCCAAGCCAAAAGACGGTGATAAATCCATCTCTGTGTCCACAGTTCATATCTCTTTGTATATATAGCTCATTTTAACTCATTTATGATATATATGATAGAATAAACTCTTGATATATATAGAAACCAGAGATTTCCTTCACATTTTCAAGTCAAGTCATTGACGTCAGACGTCAAAGTTCAAGTTCAATGGACACGTCGCAACCACACAGACGAATGGCAATATACACGACGCAAAAGGACAGCAAGTGTCGAGAGAGAGAAATGCTGGAATTATATATTAAAAATCTTGAGCTCTCAGACTCAAACCGATAAGACGCGTGTCAAAACTGAAATGATTTATGGGTGAAAAACAAAACGTGCGGAATGAATGAACGAGACGAGTTTGTGTGATGGTTGTGGGTGGTAAATGGGACAAAAGAGAGAGATTTTGCCACTGTGGCCTTGTTTTTATATTAGTGACTGTCTTGTCATTTGTGCAAAAGGACAAGCCACAATTTTACATTGGAAAGTCTTTTCGCATTCAAGTCTCTCATCCACACCATAGCACTCAACTTTACTCACATTTACTCCTGAATATTTTAATTCAAAATTTCCTATAAACTCCATGCATCAAAAGTTCTTCTTAGTTAAAGCCTTTAACAACAAAGCGACGCATTAAATTAGAATAACTTAAAAGTATGTACAAATAATTTGAAAATGAGCGTTTAATTTGAAATCCAAACCCAATTGGGATTTTTTACGGCAAAAAAACGTGTTGCTTAAATTGTGAAAGAATTTTTTGTACTTTTTTGTAATAAAAGTTTTCGCTTGCAAAAGACAAGTTTTCCCTTTCTTGTGGTAAAAAAAAAGTTGTGCTTTAATTTCAATGCCAAACATTTTTCAGTTATTCTTTAAAATACCTGCGTTGCTTTTCAAAAGTTGATAGTTTTCAAAGTCCTCAAAGTATTTTGATATATTTTGGAGCGCGAATGATGTAAACTGTATAGGAAAAAGGGAAATCTATCTTACAAAAATGACAAATATCTTATATATAAAAAATACACACACAGAGAGACGACAAATTAACAACGGTTTCTTTTTTGTCGTATATATATACTGTCACATCATTTGGTGGCCTCAATTTGAACCGCAGACGACGATCAATAATCATCTCCATATAAATTTTGAACTCCAAAGCCCGGCAAATAATTTCTCATCGGATTTTCAAGATCCCGTCACTATTTTCTCAAATGTCATCCTTCCGAATTCTTTGATCCTTTACCAGCAACAAGAAACGGGTCAACGGATGGAACTGGCACACAATTTGTCCAATTTCTATCGCCAACAATTTGGGTCCATTCCAAACAAGACTTTTCCTGTGGAATTGATTCGAATTTCTTTTCTTTTCAACTTCAAAATTGAATTCAAATCCGGCGCGTCGGATTCATTCGAAAGGAGCTCGGAAATGTTACGAGGATTTACCTGGGAATTCGTTGAGATTAATTAAATGCATCAATCCGGACCAGAAGAAGATCCCTGGGAATTTGGTGTTTGTGATGACGTCACTCACATCCTCAATTATCTCAAATGTCACATTTTCCTGCCGGAGGGCGTTGTCGTCTACATTTTGGGAGCCAAAACCACACTTTCATGCGGTTTCGGTCGGAGAGTTCAATGGGCGCATCATGGGAACTTTTAATTTCCGAAATTAAAATCCCCATTCTGGTGATTACAAATATACAAAGATAAATACCGTGTAAAACTTGTATTTAATATTTCAACATTCACCAACCCGAGCGCCAATTGGCAATAAATAATGTCTGAATTTGGATTTCACAGGTAAAAGATGTTCGGTCCGCATCTCCAGCAATTACTTACAGCCCAAATCTCCTTCGTATAGGCGAGAAAGCGTTTAGTCGAATGTCCCATGGGAAATAGATAAGAAGCTGTACAAATTTCATCGTTTGTATATTAGTCGTCATTTTAATAATATCCTGACTAGTAAAACCTTTCATTCAATGGGCACTAAATGATTAAGTCATTGTTTCGCTTCTGACACTCCGCTTTATGTTGTGCAAACTGTGTGGACAAGAATATTTTATTTAACATTTAGCCTAACCGTCATTTAACACGTTAATAAAGTTTATTCAATTCAATTATTTAAGATTGGGCACAAACCAAAAAAGGTTGTCATGGTTTCTCAACCAAAACACTGAAAAGTACACCCACGTAAAACAAGATTGAAATTTATTGTTTTAAAATTAAAAAGTGTATATACATATTGGGGAAAAGAATTGCTCATGGGCGTGATTTAATTTGGCATTTCTGCGGCAGGGATTATATGCCAATGAGTTTAAAAACCTTGCCACAACTTTCAATGAGTTGATCTCGGAATTTCCAAATGTTTGTGTCCATAACTGGGTTGTTTTTAAAATCAGTAGTTTTTCAAACCAGGCACACAATCGTTTCTATAATGCTGGAGTTGGGCTATTTTGATATTAACTTGGTACGAAAAACATGAGTCGTATAAGTACGCTATTGGGAAATGATTGTGTAATGTCAAAACTTTATCAGGATCGTGGAAGCCTTTGGCAAAGGATCCTCCATCTGAATACTTGCGAGACCGCCAAGCATGCTAAAAATTCACTGCTATATAATTCTTTGTTTTTAACATCCTTAAAATTTTATTTGTATAGGTTACTGTTTAGGGGTAAGTGCCATTTCAAATAATATATCGTCGCTCTAGATATCAAAGGTTCCATATATTTCAAATTCCTTAATATGTAACGAAAGGTTCTATATTTTTATTTGACTAAAAACCAAAGGTTCCATATATTTATGTGGGGGAGGAGCCTAGCACGTTATTTCCCATATTGTAGTAGGAGGAGCTAAAAAATATAGAACCTTTTGTTATTAAGGAATTTGAAATGTGGAACCTTTGATATCTAGAGCGACGATATTTAACCTGGAGCATGTGAAATGCTGTAGGGGTACTTGGTGAGGTTGGTTGCTGGACTTGGTTGCCTTCCGTCATGTTATCAAGGAAATACACATTTTGGAAGTAGTACGTTGAAACCGACTTTGGTGCGGAATGTCTTCATACGACTGAATTGAATTTCAGACATCATTTGTTTCCATGTATTCCCGTTTATTGGCATGATAACCTGTGTGTAAACGTTCAGACTATAAAATGGCGTGAACTGATTGTGAATGCAATATTCTCATGAACAAAGGACTCTTACCTCGTCTATATCAAGAAGTGCAATGTACTCATATTTGTAGAGATTCCTGTACAAGCAGTCATTGTACGAAATTAATTCATTTAGCCGCTTTTCTTTCATCTTAAATTAAAAAACAAAAAACAATTCATTGAAATTCTTTGATGTTATGTAATACAAACAAAACTCTTAAGCTGGAACGGGAACAGAAATCTTATACCTTATGACGAAGGTAGTCATGTCTAATGCCAATGTCGTTGGGTTGATTTCCAGGGAGAGTCAGCGTGGTCACGTCAATTCTGCTGGTATTTTGGTAGTGAAGAAGCACCTGTTTTAAAAAAACTGAAACATTGATATGGCCATAAAAACTATTTGAACAATGTAATATGTCTCTACAATTAAAAGTATTAGAACCAATAATAAAAACAAACTTTTTTAACGTTTTCATGGACGCCAAGTTCATAAAAGAAACTTTTGAGGCCCCAAGGACGTGCAAAAGTTCAATCCACTCGAATAATTAGGCAGACAAATCGATTTGTAAAAAATCTAGTCCCTTCACACAAACAGCAAAATCCTCCTTTTCACTTTTTAAAGGTTTTTCAAACAAAACACGCATGTTGTTTTGAGCCGCATCGCATGGTTGTGCCACCACGGAGACAGAAGAAGGCAGTTTGTTTTTGTGAGTCAGCGGCAGTTGGCATGAAAGCAAGTACGGCCTCAAAACGTCTTGAGAAGAATTTCCCCAATTATTTCTCCAAATGTAGCTAAACTCGTAAATCTTAATTCAAAAATATAACGGAAATTATTTTACACTTAACTTTTGACTCTGTTATAAAATACCAAAATGCAGATAATGAACTCTCACTGGAGTAATTACAGGTTCCTTTTCAGATTGGAACCAAATTTGACAGGGAGCAGATGTATTTGTTTTGGTTTCTGGCACCATCCCCAGAATTCGAAGTATTGGTTCCACCGTCTTTGTACTTCGTGTGTCCAAAAAGCATTGTACAAAAACCATCTTCTTCCGGGAGTTGTGAACGTCTGTGATCGAGCCAAGAAATTTAAAAGAGAAAAATTGTGAACAAGGCAAAACAGTGTTTTGGCATTTCAATTATTGTAAATATATCACTAAACACTATTCAATTACATGCCAATATATATTACTAAACACTATTTTATCAATAGTTGGAAAGTGCGCACAGCTACAATTCCGGAAATACTGTGGTCCGTCTTTGGTTGCACTTGAAATATATGAAACGGGTTGAGGAATATTCCGAATTCGAGCTGATGCTTCTGTTATCAATTTTTCATCGTCTTTGCTGTTCTGAACATTAAATGTGGCAAATGTTTGGCAAGAAAACACCTTTGACGTTGGACGATGTTCGGTTTTTTGAACAAAATAGATATACACGAAAATAAATATTCCACACAATATGAAGAGCCACCGGGTAACTAAACGTAACGGTGGCCAACTGTATTGCTTCTTAAAGCTATGCATTTCTAAATATGTCGCCACAAAAACTTAAAATGAATGTAATATGATACAGTGCTTGTAATCTGTAAACGAATAATCTTTCCTGGACTCCGTTTACACTGTATTTCTATACAACATGAGAATGCTCTGAGGCAGAACAGAAAGTCTGCAATTCACATGCTTTGACTTCAATAGACTGACTAGATAAGCCATGTTGCTCTAGTACATACCAGCACTGCTGTATAGTTCAATAACTAGGCATTAGATGGAACAACATATACTCACGATAGGGCAAAAGTCGTTCTTTCGTTCTCTTGGGAACGAAAAGAAGGTGAATTAGAACGAAATTTCAAAATTTTTATGAGATAAGAACGAGAGGTAGAACGAAATATCAGAATTTTTGGGGGAATAAGAACGTGAGTTAGAACGGAATTTCGCAGTTTTTAGTTAGTAAGAACGAGAGTTAGAACGGGATTTGGAGAAAATATTTGAGTAAGAACGAGAGTTAGAACGATATTTATAAAAGGAAACGGCAATAGTTTATAACTAATATACAATGGAAAATCATTGAGCCAAGTTCGCGGAATTCCATACTAAAGAAGGGAATTTTCTGCTTCCACAAAATCGCGATGTACGCTCATCTTAATTTCTTATATTCTACCCGTATTCCTCACTGATGTGAGGACCTCACAATACAAAAGAGACTGTAATTTAGAAATGCAGTTAACTGCCATGAGTGCACTCACAAAAAAGTGCACATGCGTACATACTTAAGACGAAACTTAATAATTCCTGAAGTATTTAATATATTGGTGATTGATATTTTTCTTACAGTTTTAGTAAAAACTCAAGTGAGCTATAATTATCTTTACATCCATATTATACAGTTGATTACAGGCAAGGCGATATACAAGGAATGCATAATATTACTCATTCCTTGTATATCGCCTTGATTGTAGATAGGTAAGTCTGCAATGCATATTTAATGTAGTTTAATACATTAATCTAATAAAATCGTGAATTGAAATTGTGATTTTAACTTACTCCGTATTTAATGCCGGTTCTTGAATCTCAATAACAATCATTCACATATGTAATTATGGAAATGAAATGGATTAAGGTTTCTACATAACATAACATCATCGATTAAAATTGAATTAGTTTTAAGGAAAAGTACATTATTTACCAAAAATCTTGAAGTATATAAATTAAGAACAGATTTCATAATTTGTCCGGCGAAAACTCTTTAAGTTCCAAGTTGATTTGTGGTCATATTATTAAATGGGAGTGATCTTGGCGGACAGCGGACAGCGGACAAAAAGGGAATCCCAGCGGACAAAGGACAGCGGACAAGAAAATGGAAATCCAGCGGAAAAAAGTTTGAGCGGACAACTTTCCTTAATCCCTTTATTCATGTTCTTCGAGGAACATGAATGTGGGACACTGGGACAGCATATATACATACCATAGGCATATTCATACATATAACATGTATATCTACATACTCGTTTCTGTCTCCATAGATATATACATATATGTACTCGTCTTCTCTCGTTTTAACGGCCGTGTTCACTGGAATGTGTGTGTAGAGTATCACTCTTAGAAAAACGGAATCCTTTTTGTCCCGTTTGGTCCGTAATCCTAATGCAAAGGAATTGGATCTACAACTTGTAGATCCTAATGTGTACACCCGCCGTAATCCCTTGGATTCCGGTGTGCACGAATCCAAGTGATTATATTACAGGAATCCCTCGGATGTGCTATTCTGAATCTACAGCATTTCGTTCATCCTTGATCCCAAGGATGCGCTATTTTAAATTGACATGATTTATTTCAGTGGAACCCACGGATGTGCTATTCCAAATCGACAGGATTTCTTTCAAACTTGATCCCAAGGATGTGCTATTCTAAATTGGAAGGATTTTCTTAACTTGAACCCAAGGATGTTCAATACTAAATTGACAGTCTTTCCTTTAGTTGATTCTAAGGATGCGCTATTCTGAATTGGTATGATCTCATGAGTTTTTTGGTTTCTGTGTGCGGATTGGTATTTTGGAATTCAAAATGGCTTGTTCTTGTTGGATTTCTCTTGTACACACAGTTTTCAGGAAAAGCATTGCGAGATTTGAAGAATCGAACTTGATGATGGAGGAAAGTCAATTTCCAGTTCTTCCAAAGATTTGCTCTGTAGATTTTGACCGAGTGAAAACGGATGAGAGTTCCACACCCGAATTTTCATGTCTAATAATGTTGGGCTGTGAGACTGACAATGTTTTCAAGTTTCTTAGTTGAAGAGCAAATATAAGGACGGCCCCAAAATTATTCTCTTCATCAATGACAATCCGAAGGCTCTCCAGCCGACTCATTCTCATTTTCTCACAATATCGTCGCTTAAGTTCTAAAATCCGCTATAATCATGGCTCCTCCTACCGTCAAATGCAAAATAACACGTATGCTCCTCCCCCCAAAAATTTATAGCGGATTCTAGAACTTAAGCGACGATATATGTGTATACATATATATGTATATATCTATGGAGACAGAAACGAGTATGTAGATATACATGTTATATGTATGAATATGCCTATGGTATGTATATATGCTGTCCCAGTGTCCCACATTCATGTTCCTCGAAGAACATGAATAAAGGGATTAAGGAAAGTTGTCCGCTCAAACTTTTTTCCGCTGGATTTCCATTTTCTTGTCCGCTGTCCTTTGTCCGCTGGGATTCCCTTTTCGTCCGCTTTCCGCTTTCCGCCAAGATCACTCCCATTATTATTAAATCCAAATTTTAAGAGAACGAAAGAACGGAACGGCCGTTCATTTTCTAGAGAACGGAACGACTGCATTTCTTCTCGTTCTCCGTTCCGAACGAAGAACGACGTTTGCCCTACCGTGCATATCCTTTTTTGTCAGTGTTAAAGGATTTGAACAATATATCGTCTGCTAAGTTCAAAATCGTACTATAATCATTTTTCTTAATGTCGTTTGACCTGGGTTGACCTGCTCTGGAGGTCAAAGTATTAGAGATAGAGCTGTGGGTGAAGCGACATTATTGTAGAGCAGGTCATGACGAACAATAATGTCGCTTGACCCAAAGCTCCATCTCTAATACTTTGACCTCCAGAGCAGGTCAACCCCAGTCAAACGACATTACGGAAAATGATTATAGTACGATTTTGAACTTAAAAGACGATATGCATAAGCGCGAGAGGTTCAATGGTTGGTTCCTTGCATAAATATGTGCAGACATTCTATTTCTCATGCCATGCGCTATTCTCAAGCCGGTTGGAGTGCAGCACGGCTTGCCAATGCTTTCTCCCATGCTTTCTCCCATGCTTTCTCCCTATGCTTTCTCCCAAAAATTCGTTCAATTCCTCCGATGTCATTATTAAAAGGTAGATTAGGTTGGAACATCCACGAAATGCTTTTACAGAATTTCGGTTATAATAATGAAATCGGAGGAATTGAACGACTTTTTGGGAGAAAGCATAGGAGAAAGCATAGGAGAAAGCATGAGAGAAAGAATAGGAGAAAGCATAGGAGAAAGCATGGGAGAAAGCATTGGCAAGCCGTGCTGCACTCCAACCCTCAAGCCATTAAAAAAAGTACGAGGCGGTTGGGTTGATTCTGAATTCTGAACAGGGAAATCCGCTTTGCCTAATATACAATCCCTTTAAGACGAGAACGAATTCAGGCTGAACAAAAACAACAGCAATGCATGGTCCTGTGGAAGGGAGAGTCCTAAGTTAACGTGAAAATCCAATAAATGTTACGCGAAAAAATCTTTTAAACCCAGAATAAGAAGGACTTTAAAAGCCGTTTGGGTTCACCAAAAAGATTCAGATTATCCCGCTTTTACAAAATTTGTGTTATTTCTTTCTTCTCATCGTCTTCTCATCCTGTTCTATACTCCAAACAAGGTTGACAACATTATATGCGGAAAACTTGTCGCTGTCCTCGTCATTTTAAATGTAAATTAAAATGGAGTCGTCGACGGAAAACGACTACGACTTTTCCCTTTTTTACCCAAATAATATAAAGTAATAGAACATGGCGTATTTTTTAAAAAGAGTTAGAAGTTTGTGAAACAATTACAAATATTTTAAATTAATATATGACGATTTCTTTCTTGGGATTTATGAATTACAAAATCATTGAGAAACCACATGGCGCGAAAGCGGCCAAAAAGGAGAACTCAGATATTTTAGAGCCATAGAAAAGAACAAATCCTCAACATTGGATTAAGTTAAATTTAGTCATCTCAACATTTCAAGCTGAAGTGTCTAGCGTGAGTGCATAAACATTTTGTCAAGCCATTTTGCGGGACCTTTGTTTGGATTCCTATTCAGACGTTTAAGATTCAAATTTTATAAGTGTGAAGAGTGATTCTGCAGAATGAATCAGCAGAGGATTCTCCCACTCGTTTTGATTGTGTTTCTGATTGTTCTCTCGTCCATTTCCGTCGTTCAATAGTCTGTCCTTCGGGCAGATTGCGGAGTCACGTTCAAACGAAGACGGCGGATGGAGAATGGATAGGCCGTATATATATAGTTGGGAAAACGAAGGGAAAGAAAATATAATATAGTCGTGATCTCTCTGGATGGATATATGTACGATTTACTTGCGAAAAATCAAACACTTGTAAAAAAAACTGGAGAACACTTGAGTCGTTTCAATGCTGAAAAGACATACGAGAGATCTCATTGAAACTGCGGGCCAAGCCAAAAGACGGTGATAAATCCATCTCTGTGTGTCCACAGTTCATATCTCTTTGTATATAGCTCATTATATAACCCATTTATGATATATGATAGAATAAACTCTTGATATAGAAACCAGAGATTTCCTTCACATTTTCAAGTCAATTCATTGACGTCAGACGTCAAAGTTCAAGTTCAATGGACCCGTCGCCACCATATACAGACGAATGGCAATTATATACACGACGCAAAAGGACAGCAAGTATCGAGAGAGAAATGGAAGTATAGGAAAATCTTGAGCTCTCACATCACTGAAACAGATAAGACGCGTGTCAAAACTGAAATGATTTATATGAGTGAAAAACAACGTACAGAATGAATGAACGAAACGAATTTGTGGTTCCGTAAATGGGACAAAATTGAAGGAGATTTAATAGTCACTGTGACCTTGTTTTTAGTGACTGTCTTGTCATTTGTGCAAAGGAAAAAACCATCATTCTACATTGAAAAGTCTTTTCGCATTCAAGTCTTTCATTTACCACTCCACTTTACTCATTTACTCACGCATATTTTAATTCAAAGTTTCCTAAACTCCATCAAAAGTTGTTCTTGTTAAAGGTACAACAAAACGACGCATTAAATTAGAATAGCTTGAAAGTGTGTACAAATAGTTTGAAAATTGCGTGCACAAATGAGAGTTTAATTTGAAGTCCACAAACTCAATTGAAATTTTTTACAGTTTTTACGACAAAAAACGTGTTGCTTAAATTGTGAAAGAACTTTTTGTACCTTTTTGTAATAAAAGTCGGCGCTTGCAAATGACAAGTTTTCCCTTTCTTGGTAAAAAAAAAGTTGTGCTTTAATTTCAATGCCAAACATTTTTCAGTTATTCTAAAATAACTGCATTAAATTGCTTTTCAAACGTTATTAGTTTTCAAAGTCCTCAACGTATTTTGATATATATTTTGGAGCGCAAATGATGGAAACTGTACGAAAAATCACTCACATTCTCAATTATCTCAAGTGTCATGTTTTCCTGCCGGAGGTCGTTGTCGTCTACATTTTGGGAGCCAAAACCATTTTCATATACGGTTTCATGCGGTCGAAGAGTTCACTGAGCGCATGGAAACTTTTAATTTCCGAGATGAAAATCCCCATTTGGGTAATTAAAAATACAAAGATAAATACCGTTTAAAACTTGTTTTTAATATTTAAAAATTCATCAATCCGAGCCTATTTTGGCATTAATTAATGTCTGAATTTGGATTTCTCAGGTGAAAGATGTTCGGGGTGGTCCGCATCTCCAGCAATTACTGACAGCCCAAATTTCCTTCGTAGGCGAAAAAGCGTTTAGTCGAATTTCCCATGGGAAATAGATAAAAAACTGGTCAAATTTAGTAGTTTGTACAGCCGTCATTTTAATAACATTCTGACTATTAAAAACATTTCATTCAGTGGGCATTCAATTATTACATCATTGTTTTACATTAAAAAAATATATCATTTATGTGAATTTGAATGTAAAATGTTTATTTCAGAGTCCCTAATATACAAAATAATGTAGACTAAACTGAGGAATGTTAAAATGATAAAGTTCACCCATATTTTGATTGTTCGAGTGTGTGGATGAGGATGACTTTATCAGCTCTGTTTTTCACGATTGAATTAAATATTATAAATTACTTGATTTTCATTTGAATGTCCAGCTCAAATATGTTAAGCTGAATTTGGACCTTTGACTTTGACCTCTGGCGTAATTGGGTTTGGTCTTTGGTTTTAATTTTTGATCATAAAAGAATCAAGGATCTTGTAAGGTCAAAAGAAGTGGTCTTAGAAATAAGTCTCTTCTTGTCCTTGTCCATCACTCGATCTCAACAATCGGTCCGTTAGAAGTCGCAAACGGCGTGATTGAGCCTGTCAAACAGACATCAGACGTGTGGGAATGCTTAAAGTGTGGAGCACGCAAAAGATTTGAAGACTTTTTTGATATACAAACAAAAGAGTGTTGAACATTTACCGTTTCCGCTTGTCGACGAAGCTCCTGCGCAGTCGCCGTCCCCGTTTGCTTCACCAATTTATGCAAGAAACTCGATTCGTCTGTGAGGAGTGTTTGAGGCATTCCAAATTCCTATACATTTCAATCAAACCGTGTGGAATTGGATTTTGAAAATTAAAAAAAAAGTAAAAAAAAAATGAAAAGGCATGACTTTACAATAACGAACTGAAAATTTAAAAAAAAACCCCGGGACTTTTTGTCTTTCTCTTTTTTTGGCGTGTGTCTCACTTTAATTTCCGCTGAATCGAGGACGAGGATTTTCTCGCAGTTCATGACGGTGTGGAGTCGATGGGCGACGATGAGGACGGTCCAATTCCCAAATCGTGTCTCTATCATCTTTTGAATCACCGCATCCGTTCTGCTCCCAAAAGCCACCCCACATTTTTGAAATACATCATTGTGGATTTTGATTTCCCGCGCATTTGACTATTGACATTTAAAGCACTAATATAATATAATTCCTCATTGTGTTTTTTGAACAAAATCTCTTACTGGAGATCCACATTGGCCGTCGCTTCGTCCATAATCAGGATCCGATTTTGCTGAAGAAGTGCTCGAGCAACACAAATCAATTGCCGCTGTCCCAAACTCAAATTACTCCCACCATCCGCGATAATTGCATCCAGACCCTTGAACAGGAAAACGTCGTTCATTTCCACCCCTTCCAGGACCGTCCACAACTCCTCATCTTTATACCGATGAAAAGGGTCCAAATTGTATCGGATGGATCCACCAAATAAAACGGGGTCCTGCGGAATCACGGAGATTTGAGAGCGCAAGTCCCTCAGCCCAAATCCAGCCTCATTCACCCAAACATCATCAATGTAAATCCGTCCGCCGGGCTCCACCAACCGGAAAAGCGTGGAAATCAACGAGGTTTTCCCTGCCCCTGTCCGCCCCACGATCCCCACCTGCAATAACAAAAGGTCAGTCCGAGGTCAAACGTCAAAGAATATGACCAATTTTGGAAATTCATTGGACTTTGGCAACATGATGTTTTACATTGTGTTAAATTCCTCGGACCTTTTCTCCGCGAAGGATATGAAAATTGATCTCTTTGAGCACGAGGGATCCGCCGGCGCCATTTCCATACTGCAGGGAAACATTTTCAAATCGAATTTCCCCGCCAGTCGGCCAATTTTCTGGGGGTTTCTTATCTGGGCTGGAAATGGGCGGAGCTTCAGAGGTGAGATTTGAATACTCGAGCACGCGCTCCACCGAGACCATGTGATTCTCCAATTCCGCCGACAATCTAGATGCACACAGGATCATGGAACTTATGGTCATGGCGGAGGAGATGGCGAGACCAGCAGACGCTCCAGCGCCCTCTGTGGTGGTGAAGAGGAAACTGAACGTGACGGCGGTGATGAAAGCAACCGAGATGAAATCCTGCCAGAGAACGTACCAACGGTTGATTGCTAATTTCGGGGAATGACATCATCATCATCATCAAAAAAACGAAAAGGCATCAAGCAATACCCAACTGAACTAAGCAAAAGGTATCAAAAATTCTGCTCATCGTTAAAAAATACGAGTTGTATTGATTGCTTGGTGATTATGATGAAATGTACCAATCAGAATGAAAGCGGTGGCCGAGTGAATATCCTGAAGCGCATCGAATTGCCGAATGAGCTCGCGCTCCTCTTGGAAAGCGCGGATGGTGGTGAGTCCACGGATGGAAGTTGCCAGATGTGACAGGACGGAGCCCTTGGCTAAAGGTTCATTCAATTTGATCACAATTACAATCAAAATCCGTTTTAGTTTTACTTTATAGTTTAAGCATGCTCATTTCTATATTAAAATTCCTCACCGATGCTTTCAAGGCGTCGGAGGCTCCGCGCTGAACGCGAGTAAACACGGCGGAGAAAGTAAAGACAAAACCCGAGGAGAGTTGTCGGAATGAGGAGAATCGGTTGGACGATGGAAATGATTATGAGGACCCCGCTCAAGTTTAGAATCATCTATACAACGTGAACAAGGTCCAAAAGTCCAAAAGTTCAAATTCAATTAAGAATTTGAAGGGTCCCCCAAAATTTTGGAGCACTTCGTATTAGTAATCCTCCAAAAAAATATGTACAACTGTGAAATTTGTCTTTTCTTTTCTTTTACATCAAATTGTTCGGCGAGACCCGCGGGGATGTCATTATCGATCGTGCCCATGTCTTTGCTGAATCGGTTCAAAATCCTCCCTTTAAAGAAAAAGGTCCTTCAAAATCCCAATTCCAATTCATAATTGCATGTCCATGTCCTCATGTACATTTTGCCACATCAGGACGACCAGTGTGGATGCAGAAGAATTTAATTTGTCAGTGTCAGGGAGGACCTATTTGTTTTTACTTTTACCTGCGGGATTCGTCTCAAAAAACGATATGGGGGCGGAAATGACTCCATTGAACATGGATGTGTGGAGATGGATGGAAGAGGACGTGGTGGCTTGGAAGACAGTGAGCGTGCGGATGAGGGAGAAAAGGAAAAGGAGGAGAATGATGAGACCATATCCCCACAACTGAACTTGCTCCTCATCGTCATTGCACACGTAGTTCAGGAGCCAAGATTTTTGACAAGGGGAGTTGTTCCGGAACATATCCGTCTGGTTCCGGTTCTGGTGAGCTGCACTTCGCCACTCCTCGACTTGCACCCTTCAACATCCGCATCATTACAACACATGAACATGAACAAGGTTAAAAATAAATAAAAGAATGGATGTATCAAGCAGAAAGGAGAGAAATGGGCGGAGTTACGATACTTACCATAAAGTGAGCCAGTAGTCGGAGCCCGTGTACAGGAATTGACAGAAGACGGAGAGGAGGAGGAGAAGCGGGAGATTCCACAAGTTGGATCCTGCCCGGAAATACTTTGTGTAAATTGTCATGTCCACACTCCCCATCGCTTGAGTTTCTTCATATTCCATTCCCTTTGCTAGAACACTCTCCAAACAACTGTCCGGAAGGTTGCTTCGGCTTCCAACAAGATTCAGCGTAGATTTCGTCCCTTTAGGAGCACCGACCGATTCATTCAATCATTGACATTTTGGAAACTCATCAAACAAACGGGTTTTGAGTTTGGTAGTTGACAAAACGTACCCGCACCGGGGCCAAAATCGAAATCGAAATCGGCATCCGCATCGGTGGTGGTGGGTTGGAGAATGTCGGAAGGCTCGTCCGAATTTTTGAAGCCAGTCGTCTCCATCGCCCTCATCATCATCATCATGGATGGATCATTTAAATCCGCTGAGGGCCGTTTCGTTTCCTCATGGATATGAAGGAAATTGTAACCTTGCTCGAGCAAATCATCGAAAGAGCCTTCTGCTTCAATGCTTCCTTCCTTCAAAGCGATAATATAGTCCACGTGTTTTAAGTACTGGAGTTGATGAGTGACGAGGACTCGAGTCTTCCCCGAAAGGATCCCCCTGATACCTAGAAAAACAACAACCCAGGTCCAATTTTCTTTGTTCAACAACCAGAACAACAAACTTATTTTGTGTGTGTGCTGTGCTTTATTACATTTTTCAAACAAAATTCTGCCAGTCCTCACATCCACCGCGGATAGAATGTCATCCAACAGTAGGATGTCCGCCTTGCTATACACCGCCCTTGCTGAACAACCAACAAACCAAAACCAAACAAAGACGACAATCAAAAGCCTTTTGGACCTAGCACTAAATTAATTTGGAATTTAGGATTGATATTGCGTACCCAAACTAATGCGACATTTCTGCCCACCACTGAGCACGACGCCTTTCTCTCCAACCAAAGTCGCATCGCCAAAGGCCCAGGATTCCATGTCTGTGGTTAAAGCGCATGCGTGAATCACTTCCTCGTACCACTCCCTCTCGTAATCCTTGCTGAACAGGATATTGTCCTTGACGCTCCCAGGGAAAAGCCAGGGCTCTTGCGCTGCGTACGCTATCCTCCCGCGAACTTGAACCCGCCCTTCCTCGACCGGAAGCTCTCCCAAAATGGTGTGTAAAATGGATCCCTTCATATAGCAAAAAAGACCAATACCAAATTAAAGGATGAAGAATATTTGAACAGAATCACATATCAAAAAAATCTGGTGGAACAGCACCTTGCCGGAACCGACTTTCCCAATGATGGCAACAAGTCGTGGGCCATGCGCCGTCAGGTTAATATTTTTAATCGTCAAATCGCTGGATCTGGATTCGGGGATCCATTTTGCGCTGACTTCGTCCATTCGAATCCCCATTTGATTCGCTGCTGCCGCCGAGGATGTCCCATCAAACTCAATATCCCTTCGAAGAGCTTTTTCCTCCATCAAAAGGAATTCCTAAATTTTGGTGTATCATGTTCAAAAATCAAAAAAGGTGTCCACATGTCGGCAAAACTGTCCGAACGACAATCAATGAGAAATGCTTTGAAAAACGTGGGATCAAAATGAAGAGTGAACTTTCTTACTTCCAGACGACGGATGGCAACTCTGGATTCGGCCAGGGCCTCGACGGTCCTCGGGATGTACAATGTGACCGTCCAGCGGAGACTGTTGTATAGCGCGAGCGTCACAAAAACCAATTCCGCGGTGAGTTCATTCCCGGGAAGAATGAAAATGAGGAGCGTGAGGAACACGATTAACTTGGTCGAGGTGTAAAACATGGTGAAATTTAGGGAGCGAAGATTGTATGCCCTTTTTATCTGCCCAATCTCCGCCCTTTACATTTAAAGTAATGGAAAACCTTGTATGTTCGACACCCAATAATGAACATTGAACATTGAACATTGAACAGAGAGCAGGAAGAGTTTCAAAAAAAAACAGAAATCATACTTTCGCGCCTCGCCGAGGAGAAGCCCCATTGGGACTTCCCACGTGTACATTTTAATGAGACGAATCCCGTTAACAATCTCACTCATAATCCGCATCCGCTTGTCCGTCCGCTCACTCGCCTCCCGTCGAAAAGTGGCAAACTTTCGTCCCATAAAAACTATAAAGGAAACAAAACAAAACCACAATCGAAACGACTGCCAGGCGTATAGTCTTGCTTTCTTTCTGTATACTTAGATATATGTACCTTGAAAAGGGACATAGAAGGCAAGATACGCCAGGCCGAGGATGCAATAAGGTCCAAAATAGGTCCAAAGTATCCCGGTGGCCATCAATAATTGGAGTGGACCAACCCATAGGAAGTGAAAGTATCGAGCGGCCACTTCAAATCGTGACATGTCATTCGACAGCAAATTGATCATTTGCCCAATTTCCGTCTTCCGCAAGGAATTCTGACTCAACCACAGTGCCTGCGTCGGTAATAATGAGAAACTTCAATGTTGTCAAAGACCATAATTTTCAGCATCAAATACATATCAATATTTTATACTCGCGCTAATAGGTGCTTGTCAAGACCACGGATAAGGAAGTCTTGACGTTTGTTTCCTTCACCATCACAGCAATTCCTTCCATACATTTTCAAGACTTTTTTTTTTTTTTTTTTTTTGAAAAAGAATCAAGATTTTAAACTTTTTTTTGTGTAAAACATCTTTAAAATGGTCTGAAACGAATTTGTGGCATAAAATCAGGATCTGGATTTGACTGGTTTTGTTCAAGCAATAATAAATAATGAATAAGTTTACTTTGCGATAGACAAGACCGGAGCAGGCGACACGGGCTTTCATGCCCACGCGGAACATTTCAAAGAACCCCGGTTGATTGATCAGAGAGGAGAGGAAGGCCAAGAGAAGGATGATGATGGCCATTAGGAATCCAAAATAATCCTCATAGTCCGCTGGATGCGTGAGGAAGCGAATGAGGAAACCCAACGCGAGCGGTTGTCCCAATCTATATAAAACCAAATCCCATCATCATCATCATCATAATTTGTCTCATTGTCCCTTCATGAAAAGGGATGAAGAGATTTTTAGATGGATATTTTGATGGATTTTGTTTTGTATATAGGCGGTTGGTGGTTAATGGTTGCTCTCACTTCAAAAAGCACTCTTGGAACATGATGAGGACTCCAAATGCCATGAAACGTCCGAGGAACATTTTCCGGAGTGCCCGAAACAAACTTGGTTGGTGCTGATTTGAAGGGGAAGTCGTCGTCGTCGTCGTCCTCAATTGATCCTGACATTCTTCGAGCCAATACACTTTGAGCTGATGGCTGAGAAGGGCGGAGCCATAGTCCGTTGGGATGTGGTATACATCGGATAATTTGAGGTCCCGCAAAATCCCCAGTCGTAAAAGGCCATGGAGCCACCTGCGATGTGTGTGGAGACACATTGAAACAAATCACATCATCATCATCAATACGAAATCATGGGATCCAAAGAGTCAAGATTCTTTTGTCAGTTCGGATTTCCACACACATTTACGATATTTTGTGTGCTTACCAAAAACTAAAGCGCGTCAGGATATTCGCTTGGATCCATGGTGACGGCGGCAATTCGAGTGTTCGCATATTCAATTTGAATTTGCATTCACATTCGCATTTGTATTCGATATTCCAATGCTGTGTGCTTCACAAACACAAATCTTCACCCCACACAGACAACAAGATGTTTTTCCTTGTGTATATATTCAAGTTCAAACACGTTTCCCTTCACACAGTTCACTTCACAGTTCCAAATGGTTGACAAAAGTCAAATAGCAGCACAGTTTTGAACCACAATCCTTGTGTGTGTGGAGATTTCACATATCCTCAGACGCACAAATTCAAATGTCAAAATTCAAATTCAAATTCATGGAGCGTTTTTTTGTGGTGTCATTAGGCAATTGTTGGAACTTCCTCAAAGTGATTTACTAATTACTTATTGTTATACATATATAATATGTAATAGTGAATTAGACCACAAAGTGAATCAAATTGAATTTGTCCTCAAACCACCAACCAATTATATAATATAGTCTCATCATTTTTTCGTATTCCTATATGATGTATACGGTACCGTTAAAACCCGACTCCAGACTACAAACCTATATACCTCAATTATAAGCCTAGTTTTTTTGGTTAGTTCATCTATGGTGATACAGTCATTTACCCCGTGATTATTATGTGCTATCGAGTCATCCTTGGTACTTTTGGACAATTTTAAGAATCGTGGAAATACATTAACCTATATAGGTATATAGGCTTTTAATTCCCAGTTGTATTATACGGTAAATAAATTCCCTTCACGTTCATTTCATTCTCATTTTCAGTGTATTATATAGTCCTTGTCATTCTCATTATATATACTCTACTTTGCCTTTTTGTCCCACATACACACGTGAACTTCCTGTTGGGACTTTCCAATTGTTTTGTCTATATATCTATTAAGATTGAAGATGTGTGTATGGGATATCAAAAACTCATAAAAAATGTAGGAGGATAGAGAAGACGCTAATTGTCATTTATCTTTTGACAATTAGTCAAGCAATTAATATGTAAATGGGAATATGTATTATAGTGACGCGTCGTCCTCGTTGTTCTCATTTTGGGTTTTGATTATATATAGGTTTGCGGTTTGGGAGAAATGAGAAACGAGAAAGCCGTCGCTGATGTGAGATGTGCATTTGTGTATATACAGTACAGACCAAAGTCTGTGTGTGGAAGCAAGCGAACAATAATTTTCCTTTGCGTTTTCACATATATATAAAGGACTTGGCCTTTTATCATGCTCTATATATACATAATATGTACTGGATTATAACTGCGTGGGGATTAACTTACCTAACTGGATCCTGCATGCAGCACATGTGATGGATCCATCAAGCATAATTCCACATCCGCTATATCCGTCCTAAATTACACATATACTCGACTTCAATACATATCGTCGGTTAAGTTCCATAACCGTGTAATATTATCATTTGGCCCCCGAAGGCGCATACTGCATTTTCGCATGTATGAACGCGCACGCACATTCACCTTCAGGGGTCAAATGATAATACACGGTTATGGAACTTAACCGACGATATATACCTTACCTGCCACGACTATATGGAACACAATATGACCGTAATGACCCCATTTCATTTTCATGTAGGTATTATATATGATAGGTCATTGAAGGTACCGCTATGCTATATGATGATGACCCAGAATGGGTGCCGAAGGTGCCGAAATTTTCTTTTACGCATTCTATACATCTTCTTAATATACTTTAAAGCTATATATACAATAAAGATCCTTAAAATTACGGCGTGTGTGTATGGAAATGAGAGACATATGGGAAATGGAAATTAGTGTGCGTTCTGCGTTGTGTGGATATTCAA
Source organism: Gisinianus flammeolus (assembly GCA_034699125.1). Taxonomy (NCBI): domain Eukaryota; kingdom Metazoa; phylum Arthropoda; class Collembola; order Symphypleona; family Katiannidae; genus Gisinianus; species Gisinianus flammeolus. The sequence continues at coordinate 4,485 of JAIUND010001956.1, read as the reverse complement.
TATTGTGTGCTGTGGAATCCGCATTCTCTCTTCCCCATCTCATAATTTCTCCTATATATTTCTCACACACAATCACAGCTGACTCAAACAGCACAACAACTTATTGGAGTTGTGTATGTGTGTGTGTGTGCGTGTGTGCGCGTGGATTGTGGAGCCCGCGCGTTTAATTAGAACAATAAAAATGGCATTGTCAATGCTGGAACTCATTTCCTTCATTTCGCTCGTAATTCAGTCATCCTTCACTCGACTCCTTCACCGTCTGTCCACGTATATATATATTAAGATTTCTCACATTTCCCCATGATATTCTTTCTATATATTTCTATGTATTTGTTATTTGTTTCCACAGTCTTTCCTACCTATATATATGTATATAAAGATTAAATAAAGAGTCGTTCACTATATAATGACGCTTCCACTTTCACTTTCACTTTTACTTTTATACTTCAACTTCAACTGACGATGAGTAACATTTTTTATATATGTATTTTGATTGTTTGTCCTCATATATGTAGATACTTTGGGAAGTGGGACAACTTCCGGTTTGTCTCTGTTCGGCCAGTTTCGGATCCTCAGCCGTTGTTTCCACCTTTTGGGCACTCCATGAGATCCGAATTCCTCTTCCATCCGGATTTCGTCTGTCTAAATCATGGAGCGTTTGGTACAAAAAAAAAAATTGAACCACCCGCGCGCAGCAGTTTCATTTCAAATAGCCACATGTCTTTTTTTTTGTTTGTTGTGTTGTGGATGAAAAAATATAGGAGCGTACCCGAAATTCGTTCAAAAATCCCTCCATGCTTTCCAGTCACGTGCGGAGGGCAATCCGGAATTGTGGATGCGACGAGAGGTGGCCGTCGAGCTTCAAAAAATCCGAGCTCAATTGGCAGTGCTGATGAATGCTCGGGATCCGGAGGATCTCGTCCTTATTCCAAATGCAACCAGCGGCATGAGCGCCGTCCTCCGAAGTTTAAAATTCCGCCCGGGAGAACAAATCCTTCATTTTAGTACGACGTACAATTCCATGCAAAGTCTCATCCAGTACGTTTGCGACACCTCCTTCCCTGATAATGACAAGGGACATGACAATGGCAATGGTCAAGGGGTGACGGCCCTTAATTTCCAGGTCACCTTCCCCATGTCGAATGCCCTCCTCCTCAGCCGTTTCGAAGCATTTCTGGAGGAACATCACACCGTCAGCCGGCCCATTCGGCTGGCTCTAATTGATCACATCTCCGCCACGCCCGCCGTCCTCCATCCCATCGAGCAAATAATCCCGCTCCTTCAGCAGCGCTCGATTCAGGTCCTCATCGACGGTGCGCACTCCATCGGGCAGGTCCCCGTGGACTTGACCGCCCTCTCCCCCGACTACTACATCACCAACTGTCACAAGTGGCTCTTCACCCCCCGCGGCTGTGCTGTCCTATTCGTGGACAAGAAGTGGCAGGGGCTCATTCATCCCGCCCGCATCGCTTCCAACTACAAAAACAACAACAAGGACAAAGGCACGCCCTCTCGTTTTCAGGATGAGTTTTTCTGGACGGGGACGATGGACTATACGCCGTATGTGATGGTGCGGGCTGCCCTGGAGTTTCGAAGGCTCGTCGGTGGGGAGGAAGCCATTCAAAAGTACACTCATGGCCTTGCGCTACAAGGCGGGAAATACTTGGCGCAACGTTTCGGGACGGAAGTCCTCCAGAATCACCCGAAAGACGTAGAAGAAAAAGAAGAAGAAGAAATGGGGGAGGGGCAAATGGAAATGCAAATGGCGAGCATGGTGGACGTTCGTCTTCCGATCCGTGAGGAAATGCTTCATTTGTTGGACGAGAAAGGTGGATTTTGGACGGACACGCTCCTTCAACGCTTCCCCACCGTCTTTGCTCCCGTTCATATTCATGGGGGGAAGTGGTGGGTGCGGGTCTCGGCGCAGATCTACAATGACATGGATGACTTCCGGTTGCTGGCAAACACTTTCCTTCAGATCTGTCATGAGATCAATACGAATCATATGAGTGTGGGCAGGGAAGCTTCTTTGTACAATGGCTATTTGAGTCGGTCCAATTACAATTCAATTTGAAACTCAAAAAATTAAACCCCGGGGGGGGGCTTGTTGGTTCTTTATTATTCCACGCTCAGACATTTTTTGTAATTCCTCATATCAGAAATCAGAACCAACAAGCTTTTTGAATTTTGCCCTGCCAAGTTACCGGAAACTTGCATTTATATAATAAAAAATGAAATTGTTTTCACATCTCTCACACACAGCACAGACTCCATTTCCATTTCCGTTTCCCTTTGCCTTTGCCATTGGCTTCCTTCATCTGCGCCTTTTGAATTTAGTACCAAAACCCGCTTTATACACTTTTGTGAATTTATTGGCTCCGCCCCTCAGAAAAAAAGTTTTTCCTTGCAGAGTTCCTTGGCTGTATATATACATAAGTGCAAATGGAATCTCGCCATCTGGATACGCAATTTTCAAGTGCGAAAAGATGGCACAAGATGGCGAGATTCCATTTGCACTTATGTATATATACAGCCAAGGAACTCTGCAAGGAAAAACTTTTTCTGAGGTCGATTTGTCGAAGTCGAAATTCTTGTCGAATTTGGCGAAGTATACCTTTAATCTCCTGTAATCCTAATTTTTTGAAAACCAATTATATAAATGAGGATTTTTTCCAGCAATTGTTGGGACTGATGTGGAGGCATAATTTCCAACACGGCGAGTCATTCTTGACTTTTCCACACACAGCACCTCATTTTTTTCTTTCAAATCCAAAACAATCCAATTTTATATAGCAGCCGACAGTCTTGTATAATTCCTTTGGTAATTCCTAAAAGAATCGATTCCGGAATTGGAATTACCAGGAATTACCTTGGAATTAGAACTAGCAAAAGAATTACTAACAAGAATTACCAAGGAATTGGAATTGGCAAAAGAATCGGTAAAAAGAATTACCACGGAATTGGAATTGGAAAAAGAATCGGTAAAAAGAATTGCCAAGGAATTGGAATTAGCAAAAGAATCGGTAAAAAGAATTGCCAAGGAATTGGAATTAGCAAAAGAATCGGTAAAAAGAATTCGAGAATTAGGTATTGGAATTCGGAATTAGTAATTCCTAATTCCGAATTACACCATATATATATAGGACTTTGGATTTTCGCTTTGCCACAGCACATGCGATTCGTGAGAAATAAAAATTATAGGCAGCGAATGTGGAATGAGAACATACATATAAAAATCAACAGTTTTTAAGCTGTATGTATTCTGTCTTTAACATTTAATTTTCGTCAAATTAACGTGTACCGATATTAACGTGGCTTCAAGATTCCTACACATCATAAGGGACCTGTCACAAAAGGATTCCGCAAATTAGGGGGGGTCGAGCTCCTGAGGACGTGGTGGGAAATAGAGAGGGGATCAAGGAGCTGAGGACGTCCTCAAATAAAAATAAGATTTCTTGAAAAAAATTGCTTTTTCGTTTTCAATCAGTCAAAAACACGAAAATGTAAAACTGACCACAAATTGACCTAGAATAAGACGCATTTCAAATTTTTTGACCTCAAACTGATGTAATATACAAATTCTAATACAATTTGACCTAAATTGTTAGTTTGACCAAAATTTGGCCTAAATTAGAAACTTTGACCAAAACTTCGTCCATTATACCAGGTTCGATCAAAATTTGACCTGAAACATAAAATTCCACCACAATTCGGCTCTGTGGTCAAGTTTACGTGAAATGTGTTTTGACCCAAATTTGCGTAAGACTTTGTATATAGCATTAGTATTAGGTCAAAATATTTGTATGAGTTCAAAGTGGTTTTGGGGGTCAATTCTGGGTCACGATATTAGATTAGGTTAAATTTAGGTCAAACTCAATAATTTTGTCCAAAGTTAGGCCAAAACTTGCATTTTAGGTCAGTTTTGGGTCAAAATATTTATTGTAGGCCAATTTTTGGTCAGAATATTATCAGAATATACAATTTAGGTTACATCTAGGTCAATTTATAAATTTCAGGTCAAATTTAACTCAAAATATTTATTTTTGTCCAAGTTAGGTGGACAAAGACCTTTTTTGACAGACCCTAATGTAATTCAAACTGATCATTCATCGTTTATAATAATTTTTATGGCTCAAATAACAAATAACAAAAACAAGTACAAATTTTGGTATTTCTTGTACCGTTTTTGCTTGATGTGACATTCTACGAAGTGTTCGAAGTATTTCTTGGCGAAATACTACGAATTCACTGGGGCATGGATTTTACAAGGCCCACAGTACCCAGCTCGGGTACTGAGGCCAGCGCGAGACTTTGAAATTACACGGAAAAATTACAATGAGCACAGGTATTCTGTAAAAGGATGAAATTCTCAGACATTTTTTTTTTCTGGAATGGAATTGAATTGTTGTTTTTAATTGTAAATATTATTGCATTTTGAGTATTTCTGCTTCACACATGGACTTGAGATTGTGATAATTATAATTA
>JAIUND010001955.1:0-27760 GCA_034699125.1 Gisinianus flammeolus | reverse complement strand
CAAAACTTTGTACATTTTTTCGTTCTCATTGCACACCCGATTTTGCAAGTGGCTCAATCTTGCCCCCGTCTCCTCTATGTATATATACATTTTATCATGTAAAATACTATGAGTATGTCTATGTACTATGTGCAGAGCTTTTACACTTTAACTCAAAGCCTCAGCATGCTTTTCCTCCACTTTTCTTCTCTCAGTTCTGAGTCGAGCCTACGTATCCGTCCGTATCGTGAATTTATATTATTTTATACAATCTTTTTTTCTGCTCTTTTTACACATGAAAATGAGCGGAGCAAATTGAAGATTGAAAGATCTGTACTTTGTGATCTGTATTTTCTGTATGAGAACAAGGAAAGAAAAAAACTATACTACGTACTATACACATAATGATTCTCTACATCAATCCTCACTATATGCTCCATTCCACACCAGGCAACATTACATATTTATTTTTTTCACTTCTTTTTCCTTTTCATTTTCAAAAAACTTCAAATGCTCAAAAACACAGACACATAGTCAAATGAAATGAAATGAATGACCTTCACTCTTTATAATTTCTATGTGAGCTCTTTCATTTTTTCTATACTTTTTAGGAATTTTTTCGTATACGGTTTCACTATAGAAAACATAGAGAGAGTGAGAGAAAATTCGAATACTTTAAAGCTTAACGTTTACGCTAAAAGACAAGAAAAAATTATTGCCACTTTTCATCTCTCTTTATGTGTAATGCTCAAAAGCTCAAATGAAGGATCACTGGCTCATTTAACGTTTGCATCCTTTTTTCATTTTTTATTGTTGCTCTTGACATTTAAAAGAAAAATTTCCTTTCGTGAACGGGAAATCTTAATCCTTTACATTTGTCTGTTCTGTAGGAACTTAGGAAGGTAGGTATTTACATGTACATATTGATATAGGAAATGGCGAGAAAAAGGCATGAACGTGAACACAGTGTTTTCTTCAACTTGAAGCATCATCATCATTTTCAGTGAAACTTTTTCACTCTCTGTCAAAAAAACTCAAATGAAACTTCCGACTGAACGCAGAGCACACTTACACAGATTGATACAAATAGTAATAATAAAAAGTGCACTTCCCCTTCCACCTTCACTTCATGCCTCTTTTCCCCTAATTGGAACTACTAAAGCATACAAAATAATATGTACTTCAGCATTTAATGGTTCTGGTTCTGACAATGGTATAATACTACACAACGGCTATGACTGTTGATTGAAGAACAAATTTGATGTGCACACAAAATTTGTTTGTGTTATCTCTTCAGTCTGACTCAAGCACAACAATAACAAAAAATTAACCCGGAAACCGGAAACATTCGAATGTTCAAGCACCAGGATTTCATTTTTATTCGCAACTAGAAATGTTTCAAATTCAAGAAGGATTTACTGTATACATAATACATATACTACACTGTTTTCTTATTTCGAACAAGTTACAAACCTTTGAATTTTCATTGAGATTTTGACTGGTGACGACTTGAATGTTGTTGCCGATTTGAATATCACTTGGAGTGTCCGTGTCAATGAGAGACGTAGGAACTTTCGTTAGATTTAGATTGATTTCAGACATGGTTCTCCTTGCAATTTTACTAACATGGTAGGTTTGTTGATGACGGCGGAAAATCCGGCTTAGTCCCCGACTCAAACGATTCTCACGGGACAACAACTTTCTCTCATGGTCTTTCACACCACCCGTACATAAATCTCGGGAGTCATCAGATGTCTCAATCATTGTGTATCTTCGTCGAGGAAAAGCATCATCATTGTTATCCTGATCATGATTCAATATGGCGGATGATGAAGAGGATGTCACATCCTCTCTACTTTTTGATCTTATTAGATTTGATACACTTTTCGATCTCAATTTCACTCCTTTGACACCATTCCGATTGCTATTAGCACTTTTATCACGTTTCTTGACTTCCTCCTCCTTTTTTTTAGCAGTTGAAGAGTCATTTTTCAATGACACTTTCTTCTCAGTCATATTGCTAATAATATCTGGACTTTCCCCTTTCATATTATTCAACTTTTTATTCGTTTTATTCTTACTATTGACAGTCAACGTCGAAGTGGATTTTCCATTATTTTCAATTCGTTCTTTCACTGACGAGTCCACATTTGAATTTTGTCCCGAATCCGAATTTGGTTTCACTTTCATCATAATAAATTTTTCCACTAGACTATCGTCACAAGTAGAACAAAGCTTCGGCATCTTTCTCTACATGCACATTCTCACTTTCCATAAAACTATTACAAACATTTCATCGAATCCCCTTAAAAACCCGCTTGAATTTCTCTAAAAACATGTGAAAAAAGTCAAGTGGTTTTTGAATTTTATTATGGCCAAAAAGACAAAAACAAAAATCTCAGTCAGCACTCAGAAGCTCACAAAGATATTATGACTGACAGTAAAAAAAAAAAGGTCGGAAATGTAAAATAAATTACAAAGTCACAGATATATCACGCCGCCATAAATTAACTAATACAGCCCAACGTGTCCATAACATGGACAGAAAAAACAACTATTTGAATTAAATGCTCAATTTTGTAACTTGAAACCCAAATCTCAAAACGAAATCTCTCGGCACTACAAGATTCACTTTAAAGTCATCCGTTCAACAGTGGCAAAAAATATACGCGCACACACTGGAGAAATAATATCCACTGTAAAAAGTTGAGAGCTTGAGTAATAAATTGCGGGATAGTAAAATACAGTATTTATTCTGTTAAATGTTTTGTGAAGAATGAAAAAGCACGTTCACCTCGACATTCCATGATTTATGTCGTCATCATCTTCCTCGTACAATCACACAAGATTGAAAATCGCCATAATTTACAGTCAAAACTGTCATGGCCCAAAAAAAAACCCCAAGAAAAACAAAACTACGAAGAACTGAGTTTGCACTTTGAAAGAATTTGAATATGAAATTAAAAAATTCACTTTTGAAATGTAATCTACCGGCAAGATGAACATTTCATTTTATTACTACATTGCTGGTTATATGATTTTCCCTTCCCTTCAAATTTTTAACTGACTTGTAGTTGTAACTTTTAATTTTCCAGATCAATCAAAATTATGAATGGTAGCAATCTTTTGAGAGTGAACCCACTCATAACTTTTTTTTTGTCGCTCTTCAAAAAAAAGAAAAGAAAAAACTCCCGAGTGCATAATAAATTGCAAATTGCAATAATGTTAATTATAAATTATAAAGCGTTACTTTAGTATATGCACTTTTTTTCTCTTCCCTACACACAGTGGTAAAATCCTTTCAACGTGATTCCTCCTGTGTCGACACTCAAGATAGACAAAAAATAAGTTTCAAATTATTTTTGCGCACGATAAACGACGGACGACCAACGTTGAAATTTGAAATGGCAGTGGTAGCAAAAGGAGAAAAACGAGTGGAAGAATTCACAATTCACCTCAGAAGAAACTTTGTTCGAAGGGAAATACAATGAGCGGAGTGAATGAGTGTGTGTGAGAGAGAGAGAAAATGAGCCTGTGAAAATGTAAAATGAACTGAACGTAGAGCTGACTGACGATTTATTTAGTGAGAGGGTGGAACTTCAATAAACTCACGTCTATCTCTATATACATACACAATGTGTATTACACATACAGTCAACTCAGCATTGCCTGAACATGAGAATGTGAGCTTACCTACACACAACCCAATACACTTAATATTACATATCCATTATGTGTGTAGTGTGTACTAATAATACTAATAATAATAATAATAATACATACTAATACAATACACCCAGTACACACGGATATTTCCTCCATGAGAACAGCACGGCGGCACGACTTCATTCCATTCACTGTTGTATTTTCTTATTTTTACTTGTTATTTCTTACTTCTTACCTACCAGTCCTCCATTCTCAATATATGCCTACTCGATAACACTCAAAGTCTAAACCTTCAAACTATAAACTCTCATGTCTATCACCAAATCCATCTATCTGTACTACAGTCTTGAGCTACCAAGAGCAAAGTGGAGGTAAAGTAGACTAAACATGAATCTCCTTGTCTCAAATCTAAAATACAGAAACCGATATACGATTCTATTGTATAATGAAATATCCAAGTTCAAATTTTCTACAGAGTATACAGAGGAGCCAAGGTTCAGTTTCCCTAGAGAAAAACAAAAACGAATCATCATTCGTCAAGTTCTATCCACGAGCCCTGTCAACAGAATATTCTACATTGAAAAATCTTATAACCAGACTTAACGTAAAAGTAAAAACTAAGAGCAATAAATTACATGAAACTGTGGACCTTCCTCCACGGGCGAATATAAACCATAAAATGTTAAACGGGAATGAAATGCCCATCATATCGCAATACTTGTCGCACACAATTGTTCACAGCACACTGAACACACATCACCCCAACACTTAAACAAACCTACACACGTCAAATCCTTCTCTCACTCACAGCCCATAAGTCTCTATACAATAATCTGTTTCATTTGGAGATTGAGAAAATTCCAATTGAATCCTTTTGATCAACAAGTATCAAAGTCAAACCAACACATTACGATCGAGTGAAAGCACCAAAAGAAAAACAGACAAAAAAGGATGCCAAAACTCAACACTTGTTGAGATTTAATTCTTTTTCTTCAGGTTTCTATCTACTTAATTTCTCAAACTCAAGAAGCTGCTCAAATATGATGTCAAGTGTGATCTATTTTGAACAATACTTACTACTCAGTATTTACTTTAAACGTTCTACTACCTGCGTTACAAAACAGCAGCATGGAGTATAAATATCAAAGGATTTTCACCTATTTTCTCTCTTCTCCTATATTTTTTCGTCTTTCTAATTCGTTTAGTGTTTAAATATACGTATAAATTCGCCAACTGAGTTAATATAAAGGAAGATTGAACCTGACGATGCGAATTTTTCATAAAGAACCAATGTGCAAAACGTAACGTAGTACAGTAATACACTAGCTACAGTATATCTTACAATACACTAATAACAGCAAACAAAATTGAAGAGCTTTCCGACTTCGTTCGTTTCTATTTCTTCAAAAATACTTAAATAATAATATACTATGCCCATATAAATAAATAATGATGAAGCATCAAAAACTAACGATGAGCAATCTGTTCCCTGTTTGTTCTCCCATGAAAGAAGACGAAAGAGAAGAGAAAAACTGTTAAAATTTAAGAAAGCATGCTATCACAATAATTCCCACTTGTGTTTGTCTCATATCATGATGGCCTGGAACACAATTGAAGTTGATAGTTGATCGTTGTGTGGAGCATTTAGGAGTATAGTACTGAGCACTGAATATGTAGTGACATAGGTATCAAAATCCAAGCTCAAATTACACACACGAACCACTCACATACTCACATACTTATATAGGTATATGCATTCAAAATTCAAGAGTCAACGAAACGAGAGACTTCTTTCTAGGTATTCGTATTCCATGTACAGTCCTATTTATTTACTATTTACCATGTATTCCGTAGCATTTCTCTTCGATACTCCATCCTGAATCCACAATGGGATCTATACAATATAAATGAGTACTTCATTCTTCCAAGGGTGCCACGTACGAACCAAAAAACTCAAGAGTTTCGAGTGTGTGTGTCTGTAATACACACTGTGTATGTATGTGTGAGCGCCATAAAAGTGAAGAAGAAGAAGGTAAAAAAAGAAGCACACACGGCAAATTCCGTCTCCACAACATCAACTACCACAATCAAATTTCACACACACGAGAAAAAAAATCTCTCTGGTCATAAAGGTAAACTGCAGAAACCACAAAAAGTGTCACGAAACGGAAAGAATAATAATAAAAAAAGTGCCTCTTTTCACATTTAACAAACACTTGCTACTTGCTCCCAACTCCTACTAGTAGTACACTACTACTTTTCTCCTTCTTGTCGTCTAAATACACCGTCACCGCCTTTTTTATTCAACTTCTCTCATTATTATTATATAGAGCTCGCACTCACAGCTCACAGAGTATCGTTTTTCTGAGCTCGTTAAATATCTGCCTGAATTCACTCCAATAAATTGAGAATAGAAAATAGAGAATACAGACACGAGAATGATAGAGAAAAAAGAGAGTAAATACTCTATAGAAATACAAATAAGCTTTAATAATGTGCAAAATCACTTACTATAATACACAATGCACTATAAAAAAAATGCCCAAACGACTACAGGCTACACCCGCTACACTATGTACACAAACCTATTTTTTATCCGTATCTTTACACTGAAAGCAACATTCTAATTAGCAATGCCTACATACGAGTACACACACTCACACACTACTGTAATATACTTTTATTATTATTGATATTGGTATTTTAGTATGCACTTGCTCAATTATTTACTTTACTTTAGCAGGTTATACTATACTCTGGCTTTCTATTCTGCACTCTATACCTTCTGACACGATTATAAACTCATAATATAAAAGATGATGCGGAAGACACGAGACATTCAAGAGAGATAGAAAAATCCACTTCATTTGTGCCAACTTATGGAAACTAAATCTTACTTTTTTTTGTTTTCAAGATTAAAGGCTCGACTCACGAAAAGAAACTGTATAAAAACTACAGGAATAAAAAATTATACCATGGTATACTGATGTGTTTCATTAGGAAGTGCTTACTTACATCAGACATATATTCTAAATTCCGGTAAGTAACTTGCTGACTACTCATGAGTAACTCCCCGTTCAAAGTATTGTACAAAAGCCGACAAACTCAAACACTCGAATCTCGAATGATGAACAATAACACATTACAATTATGTAGATAGGACAAGGCTCATCAAAAATCCAAACAAACTACAAGCTCTGTCCACAACATGCTCCTCATTAAATCTAAAAGTGTGTAAGTACATTTGAGTGTCTTCACTCATCACTCTCTTTACTCATTTTTTTCAAACTATCACTACGAAAACATTGTACATACTCAAAAGTCAAAGAAGCCTCCAGCAACGCAGACAAGCGAACGTCAACTAAGTAATCACCATCATTCAGCAAAATATCAGTCTGATATAGCAAGCCAATGTATTTATTATTTATTTATCTTGAGTATACACACTATACACGTACAGACTTTCCTATACACCATAGAGAATCTTCATTTGATTTCATTCTCCTTCTTACTCTTGTTTTATTTCATCCTTCATTTCTCTTCCTGCCAGTATACAAAGCATATATATTCTATGAGCAGAAATAGCAGAGTCAGAAGCCAGAGCCAAAGTCAACTAAATATCTAAACGAGCGTAGAGCACTAAAAAGTGACAGCCAAATAACCAACTTGTTTTTCCTTCATAGTCTGCCCTGTCTTCTATTTTCTATCCATTCTCTCTACCTTTTTTTCGCAACAAGAACAACTCTTTATATAAACGCATATTAATAATAAAAAATAGAGGCAGACTATTATACCTATACGATAATGTATAAGAATTACTGTAGTAAGATTACGAATTGTAATTTATATGAAAAACAATCAATTTGTGCCTACAGCCGACAATATATATGATGGGATAAGAGATACATTTACGCAGAGCACTTACAACTTTGTATGTATACAGTTTACAGAAACAATTAGAGTTGTTTTTGTATAACTATACATATATATATATAGAATTATAAGATGAAAACGAAGACACACACACGACACACACTTTGGGGGGTATGGAAGAGAACACATGTGGCCCCACATTTTACTTTGTTTCTTCTGTGTGACTTTTCAAGTTGTGAGTTGTGTTGTATGAGGAGTTCAGGTGGCGAACTACATAGATATAGACCCATGTATGTATTTTCTTATTTGTGATTAGAAGCAGTACAATTATTGTGCTACATTTCCTCCTCTACAATAGTCAATACTTCAATCTTCAATACTAGAGAGAACACAAAGAGTATAGAGAGACGGAGTTCTTAAACTGCAAACAATGATACAAACTACATCAACATTGAGAACACAACGTAACACAAGATTTCCCAGATCAAGAACCAAGAACAAGAGTCAAGAGGAGATGCAAAGACTTGCCATTTTCTAAACACACACAAACAAACACATCAAGATTGAAATAACAAACAAACACTCTACATGATAAAGCACCGATCGTCAATTGTTTTGTGGGCAGTATAAGAAGTTCAGACGATGGAGAATGAGAAAAAGGAAAACTAACAAATGAGCCGAACACATTCGCATTCATTTGATTCTGAACCTCGGGAAAATAAAATGTAGTAACGGTTCCTCCGTATACATCTGTAACTGTACACACACAAGTCAAAATAAATAGTCTTCACTTGATCGTTCAAACTTTGTTGTTGTAACCACAACAGTCAACCAACACTACAATTTAAATCACAATGCACTCTCAATACACTCACCAATATTTATTTTGTTCCCACGTCTTTCAAATCTCTCAGAAAAAAAAACAGATTTTGTACATTGAAATCACAAATTATTTGAAAGCAGAATTAATTGTAGTGATCTTAACCTAAACATCACCAACACTTTCACAAACGTACAAAACGTTTATTTTAATTTTTACATAATTACTAAATTAAATGAAAAAATGATTCACTGACTATTCACACTGAAACAAATGTAACTATTCGCATTGTATTTCCAATGAGGCGTTTTTATTCTCTCGCTTTTTTTTACCTTCTCGATTTCCCATCTCCACTCAATATCCAACATTGCAATGAACGTACTACAATTTAACCGAAACGTCAACGACGCAGTAATAATTCCATTCGAGCATCATTCGTACAAAATGTACACAACAAAGCTCTTATATAAGTGCTGTGAGTTTGGTCGATATATAGCGTTGGTGAATCCGTCTATCTGCTCTGCACCAGAATAATATACTCACATTGAGCTCAAATATCCATAGTACGAAATTGTAAAAACCAACAAATGAACAGAAACTATTTAAAACAATAATGCATGTTGTATTTGCACACCTATATACCTTCAAAGTAGAATTTCGAATCCGATTCGATCAAAACATAATTTACTGCACTTTATTCACGTCACCATCCCTAATGCGTTGATCACAGTGATGATGCTGATATTGGTATTCACATTCACTACATGGTTTTGATTTGGTACTTATGAGGATTGACGAATACGAATATCAAAAAAAAGATCTCCTCTATCATATTCAATATATTCATAGGATTTTCCTGTAGGACTGTATACCATATAGATTAAATACGTATATATACCAGGTGCAATTACCAATTTACATTTTGAAAATTTACAAGGACTCCAAACACACACCGCACCTAAATCCACATCTCCACTATATAAAACATCCTACACATTACATAATCATCATTACCAGATAGCCGCATATCACACGTCCATCAATATCACTATGAAAATATCTCATCTATAATAAATAAAGCAAATTCACAAGTCATAGGTCCATAGTCCATAGCTACATCTATTTTCTATACACGAGTACGAGTAGAATGCTATAAATCTTTTCTTTGTCTCTGACAATCCTATCCAATTCTACATCCATATACATAGAATCCATACAAGAGATACTGTGGTTCGTATATAGATGAAGCCCCGACGACTACTATAAGAATAAGAAATGAACTTCCAAATATTTATTATTCCCAAGGGTTTCTCTCTTTCTCCTACCTCTAATCTTAAACACATGTCTCATTCGAATATGCCCAATGCCCATGCAAGTCAAGATGATATTCAATAGTTTTTTATGGATACTCCCCTGGAGGCTCTCTCTATATTCAAATAATACGATTATAGATTTGATGACTGGCAGATCGTTATTGTGAATTGATCTCTGTAGAACGGATTTTGAATACACAAGAAAAGATACTGAATTTTATTTTTTGCAATTGGATTTGGGTGCCATTTCCCGTTTTCGTTTGAGTTCATTTGTTTCTTTTTGCAGGCGGGTGTCAGAGTGCTACTGAGACAACTGACTACCAAAATCAACCAACTGAACCACAGCTAATTAGTTTGACAAAATCTCATTAGTTCCGTTCAGCTCTGACGCTGTAATGCCTGAAAGCCTAGATAATATTATATTGCTTCTACTTTCCACTACTGCATTACGCATTGTAGTTTTTACAGATCTACCAACTCCAATATATCCTAAATAAGCTTCTTCAGCTTCTCCGTGTCCATTGCATATGCATACATAAAAGTATTTCGCAAATTTTCCATCGTTTACACAGTTGGGAAGACCGAGACCAAATGTCTTTATCTCTTTCAATGTCTTCCTTCTAAACTATAGTTCAGTACACAGGTTTTCTGCGTAGGAAATATTTGTCCGTCCGTGTTTACAAATAGCAAATACTATTCATAATTAAATCTTATGGTCCATGGTTGGTTTGCTGAAAGCTCATAGTTCAGGTATATTTGCGGAATAGATTATTTCACTTGGCAAATAATTTAATGTTTAGTTTTCTTGTTTGAGAATATATCTGTACAAGAATAGCTATCCATACTTACAATAATGTAATATTTTATGATAAGTTCACTCCGTTCATTTACATGCTCTGACGTCAGACTCTATCCTCTTCTGCCTTGTTCCTCATCTATAATTCAATTTTAATGTACACAAAACTCTTTGCTGATCACCTCAAGACTCGAGTCAAAATCGCAAAGATTTTCTATATGGCAAATGAGCAATACAGACCAGAAGAAAGCTATAAAACATATACTGACTAAATAAAATACCTGACAATGTATGTAAAATCGGCATGGAACTATGCCACTTTCTGCAAATTATTTAACCTTAAAATTAGATTTCTAATGAAAATTACACATTTACATTTACGAGACATTCCGTTTTCTTACGTAATTATTGAACATTCCACTCCTGAACAAGATGAAAACTCCTTCCAGTGCAAGTCCATAAAAATGCGGTTTTCTCGGTCTGAAAAGGCTTCAGACTGTCTGACACTTTTGAACTCCTATCAAGCTGAACAGATTTTTCGTTCTGTCGCCTTTTTTATAGCAGTCAAAATGATTACAATGAGAACAGATCTAATTTTAGCAAAGGTAAAGGCAAAGACAGTCGGAGTAAGTATAGACACTTAGCAGGTGAAATATCTACACGATTGTCATTAGTTTGACATCTGGTACTGTCATTCTCAAGACTTTTTTTTTGCTTTCCAATGCTGCCGAGACTTGAAACTTAAGAGAGATAACACATTTGAAAATTTGTATTCTCAAATTTACCGTCAAATTACCCGTTTCCTATTTCCCACGCTTACCACCTCATTTACTAACTGATGTCAATAATAAAACGTCCATGCTTGACAACTGTTGTAACAGATAGAAGAACGACAGGGCAATTTGGAGAAATAAGATGTAAAAGATGAAATACAAATTGTAACACAAGGAGAAAAACAAAATCTACTAAGAATCTTAATTTACCCTTCGGATTTCTCAAGTCTAACGAAATATTTGTTCAACAATATCGACTAAACCTCCCACATTGACATTTGCAAGTTATTCGCGTACTGAACTATGCATACATTAACTAAAGCACATGAAAATTCCAAGAAAGTCTTTTTTTAAAGATGTTTTGTTCATCCCTGTCCTTTTTCTTTTTCTCTCTACGGTCTCTTTTCGCAATTCGACTGTCGTCATAGTCAGTAAAGCAAATCGTGTACAAGCTTGGTTTTTGTTTTTTTTATTCCCAATCTGAATCCTCCACTGTCTTTTTATTTTTGTCTTTTTCCCTTTTGGACTTACGGCTAGACTTGTAGAGTTAACAGTAACATTGCAAATTGTAGCTATATGATAATTCGTCGTTTCCCCACTGCACAAAATAATCTAAACATTAAGCTATTTAAGCTACGTTTTTTGTTCTTCACTTTACTAAAAAAATTCAAGGCGTTTTTTCTGACCCCATGTTTTCATGACCAACATAAAGGCAAGTGTAAACAACATGACAATCGCAGTACTTTCTGATTTCTGTCATGAGTACTAAAATCCCTTTTAAAAAACCATCATTTATATTTTACATTTCACTTTAAAAATGTTGAAGACGAGTCACCAAAACAGTTCACTGGCTTAATTTATGCGTAAATCACTACAAGCACATTGTAGATAAACACTTTGAAATTACTGTAATATTTTGACCGGGTTTTTAATAAGTTAATGGATTTCCTCTATATAATTCAAATCACTAAAAACTTTCAAAATAAAGTAATACACGTAACAGAACAGAAAATAATTCCCGATGAAAAAATAAAAACTTGCACAACACTGAACACAACAACGTACAACTACTCGCACAATAAATAAACAAGAACGTTCACTTTTAGTCTTGCATCGAATTCAATTTAACAATAATAATAAGCTAATTTGCACGGACGTTCGATGTCTGCCTCACGGAGACTCTGTGGGACAAATGATAATGAGCTTCATCTGAAGAAACGATGCTCAGATTCAGAAAAAGAAGAAGACTCGCAAGTCAGGGGCAAATTTAATAATTCTAAGTAAATGTCTGTCTTGTGTCTCTATATACAATACCTCTATCTGTGTGTCTTCGTACTTGGCGACTAAATTAAACCCGGTCATGCATAGGTATGGTTCTACTCTAATGCCCTTGTGTGTCACACGATTATTTCTTATTTGGATTCCCATAGACTTGAGCTTTCCTTCTCCACTTATCCAATCAAAAGTATTTATTTATATATGGATATGTACAATCATACACACAGAGAATGCAATGTAAAACCAATTTCAAATTTCTGTTTCCACCATAAATACTAATACATGATACATATTAATATGTATGCCTAGTAATAATAAAGCACATGTCTTGTTATGTGCACTACTGAATTCCCTCCGTTGTCAACAATCCCATGTAATACAATATATAAATCTTTTCCCAAACACACATTCACACAAGCTACCTATAGTTAGCCATGTACATTTGTTTGCTCAGCATCAGTGGTTGAGCTTGTGTATGTGCACATTGTTGTCCTCTCTTTCTATTCCTCATTATATCGTCCATCTTCCTCATCAGCTCCCAATTGCCGACAACGAACGGACGACTATCTCATATCTAAATGTAATTCACAATGTGCATGCTTTATCTCCGAACATTTCCCACACGGCATCATTTTCCTATTCCTATTACTATTAGGTATAATATACTACCAGTTCTCATTACTTTTTCTTATTCTGAGATGCTGGAATTGGAATCCATATAGAAGTACATAGAAATATGTATACTACAAATTTATGAAAAAAAACTATAAGAAAACATATCAAGCATGAAAGCCTTTGGCTCTTTTCGTTTTTCTTATACCCTTTAAGGAATTCATTGTGATTGTGAGAAATCCCTTTATCTTTACCCTTTACCTATAGTAGTCAACTCTTTACTTTTACTATTTTGGAAATTCATAACCATTTGTTCATTCTCATCACAAAAATGTAATATTATATACTTCATCCTTGAATGCCTTTATATTCATTGATCAAATCTTATCTCAACTCATTCATAACAATTTGCTTCAGAATTCAAAACTCAATGCGTCTTGCTCGAGACTCGAAAGGAAGTTGTCCCTTCATTGTTTGTGGTTCCATCTTGGCTTGAATAAATACTAAGTTCAGAAAATCCAGATTCACCCAAATTGGCATGACACGTTTACAGATAACATGATAAAAAAGATTTATCGCATTTAATTTCCCTTGTGGAAAATCCATCCATTCAATTAGATTTTAGAGTGAGAATGTCCATGAAGTCCATGTAATGCACCTGAGTTGTAAACTGAGATATCACCCTTACAATTCCTTAAATACAATCTTGAGTACCTTTATTCAATTATGCACACAATTCGAAAGGAATCTTTTATGATTTTAAGCCGTCTTCTCAATTGAGCTTGGAGGCATGACATACGATATTTATTGCAAGGAAAATATATTGTAATTAAAAAGTCCCTATTATTGAGGAAAATCTGTCATAAAATGTACAGATATTCACGTATGTACACGTCTATATAGATTATAAAGAAATCCTACCTTTCGCCTCTTGGAATCCCTCTTAGAGTTTCGTACACTCAAATAATGGAAATATAAATCCGTACACACAAAATCTCTAGCCATCATATTCCGCTTCAACTCTTCCGCTAATTCTTCCCACAGGAAAAAAATTCACATGTGAGTGTACACCGTGGAACCAAAAGTTCAAAAATAATGAAAAATAAAACCACAAAAACACAAATCCAAGTCAAACTTTGTAGTCTGAAGACTACCTATACATAATAAATAGCGTATGTTTTGACTTCCACATCCCACATCCAACTACACATGACAAGTGAACCAATAACAAATCACATATTTTTAAAATTAAATAGTCAAACAAGTGCTTCATCATTGTCTTTATCCCCCACTGTTCCCCACACCACAAAACTACAGTAGATGAAGTAAAACGCAATTTACTGTACATGGAATGTCTCAGAATGTGGATAATTTGATATGTGAGGATGGAAGACTGTCGTTTGCACTCTCATATGGATAGTCCATATTGAAACTTCCAAGAAAAGTCGTTAACTCTTAATTATAATTTCATTATTGTAATTATCGCAGGTACACACACCGTGCATGCGACTAAACATGATGGATTTCCTACTGGCGACTTATCAAAAATTCCAGAAAGCATCTGGAAAGAAACGCATTTTAACGATATGACGAAAATTGTAGCTTGTCAATAGTCAACACTTGAAATTGACATCTCACTAGCAAATAATTAACAAATCCCCATAGGTATATAATATATACTATATATACACTCACATTGAAACTGCACAGTCATAAATAAAAACTATGTCACTGTATGCATCTCAGTGTTTCAAGTTTGAGCATATCTGTTCTGATATTAAACATTAAACGCGATTAAAAATTGTGTACTAACCAAATAATTTCATTCGATTTGAATCCCCTCTGATTTTTCCATTTCATTATACTTACTACAAATCAGAATACATACATGTAAACTGGGAAAATTCCTAAATATTTTACGCATCTTCCATATCTTCAAAAAAAAACATTTATCACCATGTATACTAGATTTGTATGCATGAGAAATTATAATTATGCAATTTAAAGTATACAAACCAAATCTGGGATCAACAATACATACATATACCACCTACCATTTACAATCATAATCTCGACGAGTATGAATTTGGATAAGGCAAGGCTTATTCAACATATACACACTAAATGACAATGGAACAAGTGGACAAGGTCATTTTGTTCAAAACTCATCTTTAATCGAAATCGCCCATTGATAAATAAATAAATCATACATGCACACGACATAGTTAAATAAGCATCATCATCTCATCATCAGCATGGTTTCAATTCCAACCCCCATTCAATAAATGATCCTTGCTTCAGATAAACTCTTATAAATATAGAGGGGCAAACAATTCAATCTATAAAACATGCAAAGATACCCAGTTTATATCCACTCTATAATATATAGATTCAACTGCATTTGCTATAGTGAACAATACTTGAAAACTATTTAAAAAGAATTAGATGAACTATTCAGAACGTATAGAGACACAATTCTCTTTGGATTTCCGATGGAATCCAGATAAAAAAAACTATACTCTCATGTATTTTCATTCCTAATAATCCGTATACACAATACACGGGACCACAAAATATAATGTAAAATTTCGTATTTTCTATAATAATTAAAGTCCATGTGTTAATGGTGTGTTCAAACAAATACGGAGGAATTTTTGATGTATTTTATCCCGACTCTGACGAAGACTGTCTAGTCCTCAAACTTGACATTTGTATCTTAATCAAAGTGACACTTTTCAAGGTATAGAGTTACGCTTTCCAGACAGGTCCCTTTAGTCCCAGCTAATGACACCAAAGGATAGAATAACATTTCGAACTTCAACGCACATACACGACA
Organism: Gisinianus flammeolus; assembly: GCA_034699125.1. NCBI lineage: Eukaryota > Metazoa > Arthropoda > Collembola > Symphypleona > Katiannidae > Gisinianus > Gisinianus flammeolus. The sequence continues at coordinate 11,814 of JAIUND010001955.1, read as the reverse complement.
TGTGTGTGACAACTTGCGGGAGTGGTTAGGATGATTTTTAATTCTCTCTCTATATATTCTTTATTCCTCCATGAGCATGAATGAGTAATATTTCATCTACATACTTAAGATTCTTCATAATCTACACAGGTGTGTATCAGGAGCATAGCTCGCGGACTACTATAGAGTTTACCACTGATTGTGATTGTGAGTTGGGCAAAGGGAAAAACATACATATTTGACTGAAGCATTGAATGTTTTTCACATGGGACTGCTCTCTGCAAAGCTACCTGCTAGTTATTAATTGGGAAGGGACAAGATAGATGTAGGTACAGGTACAAATGAACTGGAGCCAACATGTAGGAAACAATAGAGATGAAAAGTATAGTTGTGAAAAAAATACCCCAGCAACGAACAACAACAACCAAAAACCACGCACGACGACGACGACGAGAACAACAACAACAATAAAATGATGATGACTTTACTTTTTACGATTTACAACTGTACCGTTTCAATCTCTCGCACATTCATTATGTGGGTACTTGTGTACAAAGAGATACACAATACACTCTACACATGTACTATGTATTCCTCAATAGAATACATGCAGAGCAGTCTTCAAAAAAAAATTAATATTAAAAAAGCATATTTACATGTAAGTAAGTATCTCTCTCTCAGATGAACGTCAAACGGCACTTGCAATTGGCAAAACGGCATCACAAAATCAAAACCAGTCTTGGGCTTTTCTTTCAGAATCAGAATTAATTAGTCATCATATACATGTACGAGTTTTTTGTTTGGTTTAGTGTGAAGAGGCTTTCTGACTCTAGCTCCGATTTCCCAAGCCAAGTACTTGCTACTTATCAATTCACATAATGTAGAGTAGAGTAAACAGCTGACCAGCACCCATTCAGAAGAAACTATACATACTTGAGCCATATACACTATATACAGTATATGATATACTTGACTGACAAGACACCCATGACAGCTACTTACATGTGTCATTTTAATTAATGATAAATGGCTCAACACAACAGTGACTTAAGTGGCACTTAACAGTTTTGAATCTAATCATGCAAAAATGCAAATCATACTCAGCCTATTATTTAATATTCATAATCATAACAGGGAAAAAAAATGTAAACAAATATTACACACGTAAATGTGTGCACTGTGCACTAGCAACCAATCAAGTTCGCCAAATCCCTTCATGTCATCGTATTTTAATATTTCCAAGCCATATGAAATCATGAAGTTTAAAGTAAAGTTTACTTTGATGGAACCAGGATTCGCAAATTGTACAATATGTATTTATTTTATACGAATAATTAATTGATTTTAATCTTCTACAAGACCCAGAGAACCTCAAATTTGACTTCCAATTAAAATGTTAAGACCTAGTTCTGTCTCTCTTGTCCGTTACTTGTCCCATCAATTACAATTAAAATTTTAACGTTCATTTACTAAATCTAACCTTTAGCTCAACTTCTCAAATAACATTCAAAACTACAAAACAATCATAATGTCAGGTGTCTCTCCCTTTTCAATATGAGTCCACACTTGAACTAGGAACTAGGTTCATATGTACATCTTTTTTTAAATTCTTTTTACTTATTGCCCACTCAAAAATTGCACACACCCAAAACCTAAAACACAAAAACAAAAAAGAATCTAGCGAAAAACAAGATGCATTAACTATAATGTGGAAATTTTTTCGCCATCGCCAAAAGCAAATTTACGACGAGTTGCCGCTCGACTGTGTTGACATTTTGAATTTTACATCTTCATCATGATATTCCTGTTAGTCTCTAGGTCTCTACCCTCTACCTACCAAATCAAATTTACAAACTGTCAGAATTTTGAGTCTTACTTTAATTTTAAATAACCAAAGGATGAGCCAATTCATTTTACTTTTTTTATATATTAAAATAGAGAGGTACAAAGTTAATCAAATTCTGTACAGGTACGACACATGACCTTTAACTTGATTTTTATTTTTACTCGATTTATTTCAATCACATTTTGATAAAACATGTACAGTACAGATAAAATGACGTCCGGGAGTACCAGCTGTAGCTGTACTTGCAAGCCCTTGAGCAGAAGCATGCCAATTCAAATTTAAATGCGAAACCAGTCCTATTCTGCTCAACCAACACACTGCGCATCTCGTTCAGGTTAAACTAAAGATTTATCATATACCTCTTACCTACACAAATTCTATCCATATCGGTATGCAATGTATACATAATATTGCATACATACAGTATATGCAAATAGCATATTTATAATTTAATGTGAACAACATTAAATACATATACATACATTATGTAATTATTTCTTGAACACAAATCATGTCGGGAGAATTAAATAGTCATTACCGGTATGTACAAAAGAACAACACGTTAATCCATCTATTCCGTATACATGTGTACATTTTCCATCATATGAGGCATCATATGCAGTGCATACTATGCACTCAAACTCAAAAGCATAAAACATGAACTTCATCTCATCATACAAATTGTAACAAGAACGTGTAAAGCCAGGAGTACAAAGGAGGATTTGTCTGTTTCTCAAGTTCCTCTGACGAGTTTACGTACGTCTAGACTGCCTGAAGCAGATTCATTGCGGGCTTTGTCTTCGTCTTCCCTTCATCTAGAGTCCACCACCATCCAAAATCCACCACAGAATTATACATATACCTATATGTACATACACAAACACTGCACACACGGCCAGAATCCGAGTCAAGTCAACCAAGGCACAAGTATTACTAATATTGTTCGCAATCCGTACACAAACCCACAACACACGGCGTGTCTACTCTACACTCAAACTCACCATCATCAAATATATATATATAAAGTACACAAGTAGATACACAGTAGTACACACACTAACACTGCATACGACAACCTCCAGCATTTATTCTCTTCCATCACGTCCCTTTTCTCATCCCTCCTTCGTCTTCGTCTCAGCCTCATCGTCAGTCTCAAACTCTTAAAGCTTTTACTGTTCCATCTCTCCTGTGATTGTTGCGTGGAAAATATAACCTCGAATATAATGTATGGGTTTCACATTTAAAATTACACGTAGGTTTAAGTCCATTGATGTTCTGGTCCTATTTCTATTCCTGTTCTCCCTCTCTGTGTGCTCCCAACTGCCCAACTTTATATTAACAACATACATACGCACACACACACACACACACACACACACAGTCTTAGTCAAGTCTTCTTGAATCTCTCCAGTAAAAAAGCTATATAAAAGTTTAATATATTTATATTAGAACTCCTTGCTGCTAACAACTAAACTACTTCGCCTATTGTGTACAACCATGCAACCTCCCACTATAATAAAAAAAATCCCACTTTTATATTCCGTCATTTTCCAACCTTAAATCCCAGTCTCAAAGACCAAAACTGACACACCTCACACAGATGATTCGTCTACCATCTGACCATGCAACCGTTGCTCCATATATTTTCTATGTACATACTACACTACACAAACACGCTAAATAAATCCTACACACAAAGAATAATTGTAAATTGTAATTGTGGTATGAACATGGATCACCGTACGTACAATATAAATTCAAAGTCGAACTACATAATATGTACAGATATATAAAAAATATATCCGTATTACAGCAGGTTACAGGACAACTGAGTTTAGATTTTTATTCTTCTACATGCACCGACCAACAACATGGACTAACATGCAATTCAAAAACCTTTTTTACACGTTTTCTCATAGCTATACGTCCTTTTCTTTCTGTTTTTTCACCCCATTAAAGTTAAATTAAAATATAGAGTGCTACAGTTTTTTTTCACTAGGGTGTCAGATTCTTTTGGGAGCTTGATTTTTCACGGTTTTCCTTGTCGGGACCATAGGCGAAAGACAACAGTCACTATCATTTTGTTTTCATCAACACCCTTTGAGCTGTAGAATTTTCCAAAAATTAAAATGCTCTTTTTTTTAATTTACTCACAAATAAAATAAGGAAATGAAAACACTCGACTTGTAATGTCTAAGACTTGGTTGTCCGCGGTGAAATATAATCAGTTAATTCAAACCACAAAAATAATGACAAACTCTGAACACCGTAAGTGCCCATAATTTTTATTGACCAACTGACCAAAGAAACCACAAAAAATTGAACCAAATACAGACAAAATACTGTAGTCTGACAAGCTTACACAACAGCTACACATATAAAACAAACAAAGAACCATCGGAACAATATCTATAATAAATTACTCAATTTTCATACAAAAACATACACTCTACATAAAATGCCTGCACTTTACATTTACATTCTCTCAAAACTTATTGCATAACACTTGCCTTTGCTTTCCCTTCATACTTGTCCAGAATCTCTAAATTTGAATTTTTCTCAATGGAAATGGTAAACATGCGTCTGAAAAATGCAGTAAATTATTTACAAAGAACCTCGTTGGAGGAGGGTAACGAAAATGGAAGGAAAGCATCAATTTTGATTTTGCTTTTTTTGAACGAGTTAAAATAAGTATAGGTAAGTAATTCACTAAGTATACAGAGATTCAAGTTCAAGTTCGAAATGCTCATATGCTCGGTGTCTGTGTGTAAATTGAGCGTTTAGACGGGAAAAACAAACGTTCGGGTAGCCATTCTAATGTTATGTTTTGTTGATACTGGGATGCGGATGGTTTATATCCAATCTTGCCTTGCCGGGTATCTGGTTTTGTTTCTGGCACCTCACTCGCTACATGTGCTTGTGCTCGCTCTCTCTCTCTCTCTCGCCTGCTTCTGTTTTTTTCATTTTCTCTCTCCACAGACTCAGAATGTGGAAACTGATACTGTCAACCTGTTGCCTGTAGGCTTCACATGGTTTTTGGTTTGTGAGCTCCAAGCAAATGTGTATCTACACATGTAATACATCAAAGACTCGTTTTCTTTTGCTTTTTGTGTGTGTGTCTTCTCAGCAGACTCTTTTGTCTCAATTTTCCCTCAAAATGTGTTTTTGAAGACGCAAAGTGAATTTATTGCCATTCCAATCGGCTCTAAAGCAAAGATGCAAGACTAATTTCCAAGTACCCAAGTCAAAAGTGTAAAATAAAAAAATCCCTTGACAAAGACCAGAGATCTCTCTCTCTCTCTGTTGTACTGATTGAAATTCCAAATCATTCCAGCACGAAATTCCAAGAATACTTACCCCACCAAAAACACCTATAAAAACTTCCATTCTTCATGATTTGTAATCCTAAATCCTAATTATTCACTCATTATCAGGACATGAAGAGTGGATGGGCTAATAAATATTCAAACACCAAATACCGAAATGCATTTTCTCCAAATTTCAACATCTTTTCCACAGCATATTCAATTAAAATACCATTGAGCCTTCATCAAGCCGCAAAATAGATACCAATTAGTTGAGTTTCCCATAAATTTATTGGTTAAACAGGGGGAAAAAATACCAAAGTCGATTCTTTCCAAGCACTTTGCCAGACTTGGAATATTCTAGCTAAAAATAAAAGTATTCCCCTTTACCTAGACTGCAAGTGCATTTTTTAAATTTAATTACGCCGTATGTATCGTAATTGTAAATAAACTCAACAAGACGAAGACGAATAGGTGCAAAACTTATTTGAAGGGAAATGCATCCAAGTGTCGAGAAATGCATTATTCATTATTATTTTTAATCAACTCGAAGTGTATGAAACAATTCTGTCATAAATAATGCATGGAAAATGTGTGAAATAACGAGAAATTAGTATAAAAATCGAGTCGAATTTCACAAGCACGAAATTTGATACATCCTCCAAATCCAAATTTAAACTGAATCATCATCCGTAATATCCAACTGCTGCTCCACAATTCTCAATGAGGATTTATGATTAATGAAGAGTCTGAGAAGTTTCCATTTATTTATTTGAAATGACTGCATGAATAATACTTTAATAAAGGTAAATAAGACCGTCTTCACGGTATATCAAATAAAACTTGATGTATTTTCTTTTGACAATTAAGTTTAGAAGGTGTAACGTACTTGGACTTAATAATATGTTTTGAATAAATGGGAAGGTCTGAAGATCAACAAGATTATCAAAATCAATGGTTGCAAATATTCCCGAAATTAAAACAAATCATTTCACGTATATGCACCCGAGTAATTGCCTATAGCTTACACTTGTTTCACTCACATTTACTTTTACAAATTACAATTTACCAACCAGCATGAGCAGAAGATGAAGAACTAGCAGCAGTAGAGTCTTCTCTTCAAAGAACAGAAAAAAAGTAATCACTCTACTTACGATTTACGATAGGATAGCACATAAAGTTATACATATAGTATTTACGATTACCTATGAAGTTTGAAGAATTATGAATGCGATGCACATGGATGAACAAAATTACTATTAGTGAGGAGGATGAGGATGAGATGATACTTTCAATCTTCAATAACAAGAATGCGTAGAAAAGTTGTATACTTTTCATTTACCTCTTCAATTTTAAATACTCATTCGTATACAAAAATGAAAAACAAAATAAAATAAATGAGTATGTACACAGCATAAATAAATCCCATTTTAATAATAATTATGATTATGAACCTACGCAAACGTTAATTTACCGACAAAAATAAACAAGTTTAGAATTCCAATGCACAATTCACAATTCTCATCATTGAGTATTTGTATTTTGTGAGGTACAGATACAGATGAGAATCTTTCAAGTTTAAATACTATATCAAGGCCAGTGAGTCTGCCCCCAACAGCACACACATACACACACACAGATTTTTGCATGAGCCTCAATCTAGAACAAAAACAGATTTAAAAGAATTTCCATTTTTCGCCAACAATCCTCATCTCACATATGATAATTAGAGTCATATCTTTAATCGTTATCAAACGTTCCCGTTGGCTGCCCATCAGCTTCTTTTTCTTTATCTGTATCTATCCATATGTAATTACAAGTAGGTAGGTAAAAAATTAAACTTGGACAGTCTACAGATGTGATTCAAAACTCCTTCACATTCTATCTTCTTTGGAGTCATGTAAACTTGCGATTCGTCGTCTCACCATGGTTTCATAGTTTTCATCATTTTCATAAATTTCATTTCATAATAACGAGATGAAAATGAGAGGAGCTCAAAAACGAAAGCAACTGCTGTAAGTCACGCAAGAAGAACTAATAAACGTAACTATTCAGCTTGACGCTCCTGAATACTGATTGAGCAAATTATTATGAATTGTTTCTGTCTCCTTTAAATCTCTTCCCTTGTCCAACAAAATAACAACCTACAACATGGAACACATACAACTAGTTAACCATGTGTTAAATACTACCTAATTAAATATGGAAATCCGACGAGACAAAAGTAATTAGTATCCATCCATCCATCTCGAGGGACTCTGCGGACACCACAATTTGTCCACACACATATACACAAAATTATATAAGAAGCATATATATAGTTATAGCCAGGAAACGAAACCATGGCAATGAATATGATTTAGGAAATAATTCAACCGCCCTCAAGTAAAACCCAAATGAATGTTACCAGTAACGAACTCAAATCAAATATTCAGTGTGTATAGTGTAGTGTGGGTACAGATTACAGATACAAATAAGGTTCCAGAGTAAATAATCAAATTTCAATAACTATACAGTGTAAAAGTATATACGCTCTACATCTTACAGATAATGTACCTACACTTCATGTTCAAATATTTCTGATTAACGACAGGAACGACGACTCCACCCTGATGATATTCAATCCAAGTCAGTAAAACAGACACAAAACTCGCAAATGCAGTAATAATTATCGAGACCAAAAAACTGTTATTGAAATTCCATGCTAGAATATTATTCAAATCAAGTATGAACATGAAACAATCAACATGAAGGAATTTCCATCCAAAATCCAAAATCTAACCATGAAATGGCAACGAAGCTTCCCTCCGCTCACAAAATAATATTGTAATGCCGAGTAAATTCTGAATGGAGAGATTGAATGCGTGGATAATTCCTTTGACAACGATGATGATGGACAGATAGAACCCGAGACTCGCTTTTCTCTCCAGGGATGAACGATGACAAGGACAATATGCAATGTAACCCAAATTTGAAAGGGGCTTCGGCTGCAGTCATCCGCGTGTTCATATATGTACAGGAGAAGAAAACTGTCATAAAAGCTTCTCATGCAATACAATTACATTCCGTTCTCCGTGTTTATAGTATTTCCTTTTTTAGCTATGTGAAAAACAGTCGATAGTACCTGAAATTGTTAGTGCTATCCATCTATAATACAGATTCTATTTTATAGAAATTATACCTAGATTACAGTTTAACTGTTTCAGTCTTCATCTGAAGCATTCTTCTCAGCCAAATAGCTCTTTAATCATACACTCATTTAAAACTTGTTCACAAATAACTATGCTCAATGAGCATTGCTCATTGCTTACAAAGCAGAAGGCCATGAACCAGTTGAACAAGTTTTGTATTTAAATATTTTTAAAATGACATTATTATAGGAATTATTACACGATAAGAAGTTAAATTATCGGGAAAATCCATTTATGGACTCTTCCACATCCAATTCTACTCCTAGTTTACGTTCACATTTTCATTTCATTTTCATTCCGACTTCCGAAAATATTCGTTTAGTTCAAGGGGCGAAAAAAACCTTTCAACTATTCCTCATCATTTCCATACACCATCACGTTTTTTACTCACTCCTTATTAAATTATGTCTACCTCAAGTCCGTTTAGTATAAATGCCTTTGCTACCTTTTCATTTTCACTGTGCACCTCGTTCCCTTGGTCTTCAATCTTCAATTTAAAAATTTGACTAGAGCTTTAGGCTAACACTACCATATATAATTATACAACGATACAAAATACAAATAAAACACTCCATATTGTTATTATCCTTATACTACAGGGAAAATGCAAACCCACAACTGCCCTTGTGTCAATACTCAATTGTACCCATATTTTTGTACTTTGACCATTCCAATATAAATCCATCACAAAATCTCTGAATATAGTACAACCTTATTGCTCATCAGCCAATTGTATCCTGTACAATTGGAGTTTTTTTCAGAGCAGGTAGATATTTAGACAGATACTTATATTTTTACATTATTTTACAAAGAGCAAAGACCACACTAACAACTACTAACAAGTAAGCCAAACCCAGCTACAGCTACTACAAAAATGACAGTAGTACAGTTAAAATATAGAGCCTTTGATATTTTGGGTAGTCGATCCCAATCTTCATCTCACCCATACTTATTATTATGATACAAACAAGTAACAAGCCAAACGAGGAACCTTTCCTCTTCCTCCTATATATATAATTTCTACTCAGTCTACTCTCTTCACACTACACCACTAAAAACAACCAACAAAGAGAGAGATACTCTTGATTTTATTTTTCGTTTCGTTTGTCCACAGTCAAAGAAAAGCGCTTTCTATCTCTACCTCAACTTATCCTTAGTGCACTTTTCATTGTTGAACTTGAGGTTTTAACCCGGAGGCCTCGATCCTCATGTAACTTTGAATTTGAGGATTTGAGCAGGAGCTTTAAGGTTCTCCACCGAACAGAAATCAGTTATATATACCGTCGTACGTCCTCATACGTATTCCAATTCGTATCTTTCCCTTTGGAAACCAAAGATTTTCATTATCGTTCCTTTATACATATAGATATTGTCTACACTCTACACGAACTCACCAAGTATGTACACATATAAATATAACGGCAGCTCTTACCCGACTAAAGATCATATAACTACAAGTACATTATATTTTATTTCATCGTAGTCTACATTGTAAATTCGAAATTGTAACACAGCAGCAAGGAGAGAATCTAGAAAGAGAAAGAAAAAAACTTTTGTCCATTGAATATTATGAATCAGTGTGTATGTATACAGTATAATAATAATAGAATAATAGTGAATGCCTTGAATGTGGGCAGCATGTCAAGTTTTTCCCTTCACGTGTGTTCTTACTAAATACTATGTACCTACATAGTACTACATACCACGTATACTGGATGGCATTACACATTGTATATTAGATTACGTCTATTTCCATTCCCTATCGTCTTTCGCACGTCCATCCCATGTAAATGGCATGGATGTGTAAATTGAGTCTTAGTGGGATTTATCCAAGCAAATCCACCATAAACGTTCCATAGGTTTGAGAGAATTTCAGTAATAAATCAATGTGTATCATATCGCAAGGAGTCTATACGTATTCCTTGACTAAGATTTCCAGAATAAAGCAACCATTATATAGCCGGGAACTTTGGGATTTGTTTGACGTCAACGTAAAAATTTCAAGGAGGTCGTCTGGTTCATTTCAATTTGGATCCCGATCCCGATTTCAATTCTCAATTTGAAAATTTGAACCTTTATATAGACGTAGAACAGGTGTGCTACGTGTGTCGATTTATATTATATTATATTATATATATTATACGTATATAGATTATAGACGGGAGATATTTTATTTTCTTTCTCTCCTCCTTTGAAAACATCTATGGAGGGAAATCTTACGCTTCACTTGAGATCAATATGTTATTACTTGGTGTATTTCCAACTACACTACTAAATACACGACAATAAATCCATGAAGCGGTTTCTTCTCTCTCCCATACTGGTATACAATTTCTTTGCCTTCACTTTCAAAGACGCTTCCTCCAAAAAAAATCCACACAACCAAGAACGAGCCTTTTTATATAAATTTTTATACGATTCGCTCTCATTTCCCTCTATTCCAAGAACAAGTTAGAACAAGTTAGAACAAGTTATTCTCATGGAATTGGAATTGAACATACTCCAAAAATTTTATGGTACATTACTTTTAATCTTTTTTTGTCTTGGTAAGCTCCAGGTTTAATACAAAAAATATGTCCCTTTTCAAATTCCATGTCTAGATCTATAAGCGAACCATAATTCATAAAAATAATTCTGACTACCATTTCCCTACACGACTTTCTAAATCTCCAGCACACTTGTACTCGCGACTCGATTCGGTTCGAATTTCCGATTCCGTTTCAAATTCTGAATGAACAATCATAATGTTTTTGAGAGGTAAAAGACTACTACGCTGCAAATAATTTTACTACCAAGTTATTACCGTTCTGTAACAGTATTTGGAGCTACCGCTGTGGTAATAAATTTTGCTACTATTGTGGTAACAAAAATTTGCTATCGCCGCTGTAACGACTTACTACCACCGCCGTAGTAGGTATTACCTTCACGGTAACAAAAACGCACTACCAAAAATGAGCGAAATGCTACTGCTTGGTAACAGTTTTTTACTGCTCGGTAGTATGAAACGCACTATCGCTTTTACCGCGTTGGTAATAAAATTCCACCACAGTAGTAATACGAATAAAATAATATGAATTGGAATTTAACAAAGACGGCAGCTGTTGTCGAATGTTTTACAGGGATAAAATTCGTTTACAAATTTCGGTTTCTATAGTAGAAATTTGTTTGTAATGGGGAAACCAAAATTTTTATTAAGCAAACCAAAATCTCTAATAGGAAAACCGAAATTTATAATGATAATAGATGACTGTTACCCATTATAATATATTATTATATTATAATATATATATATTATATATTTACGTACATTTTCAAAAACCAAATCTCAATTTTGGTGTGATAATAATGATGTGTAGTTCAAAGAACTTGAAGAACTTCCAAAGCTTGAATTGGAATCTCCGTCTATAAAATTAATATGATATTGTAAGTTAGTTCTTCGTTTGGAAATGAAAAATGTGTTATCAAAATGGTTATCACCATATAATAAACAGTA
>JAIUND010001954.1:0-27768 GCA_034699125.1 Gisinianus flammeolus | reverse complement strand
CAGTTAGCGGCTCACTGGCCCAAAACCACTGTGAGTCCTTGGTAGAAACTTAGGATCAAATATTCCCTTTTTAGAAAAGTGAGTATCAAATATGCCATTTTTTTCAAACATTGGTACCTAACACACTGATTAATCGTTAAAATATCTACTGATAAAAGCCTCAAAATCAGTATAAAGTAAATTTTCTTGAATTTTTTCCCTTTAATCTCCGACTTTGCTTCATCAAATTTTTCTGACGTCCGCCTCAGGCGGACCCCCCTCCCCCCACGTCAGCTTCTGTCAGATTTTTGCTGACCCCCTCTCCCCCCTCTTGCCTGAGTCAGTTTGTGGACAGCCCCTTATTATATGTTTTCTATATATTCTTTTGTGCATGATTGTGATTGGATTATAATATACCACACAGATTTTGGTGGCGGAGCCGGAGACGCTCGCTTGGATTCCATCCAAAGATGGGGAGCTCGTGAAGAACGCGGTGATTGGGGGGAGGACGGCCAAGGGGGAGGAGCTCTTCATTGGACGATGTTCCTTCAAATGGGCACTGAGTGGGCCCACTTTGGTCCCGGGTAAAATCCAACCCAGTCTCAAATCCTGCGTGTTTCCATGGGGATTCCGGGAATGGTCCTGCACCAATTATGACATCCTCGTGGCCACTCTCAAACGAGGAGGAAATGTCCCAGAGGATGGAGAATTGGCTCGGATATTCAAAAAACCATCCCCACCATCACCACCACGGCCGGCTCCAGAATCAGAACCGGAACCGGAAGCGGAAGCTCCAGAATCCCAAGTAGAAGCACAACCAGAAATGGAAGTGGAAGTGGAAAAGCAAGAGAAAGAGAAAGAGAAAGTCACCGAAGAAATCGACATCACCATTATTCAATTCACGTAATAATTCCACATCTGAATTCTACACACCCAAATCCCTCACACGTGTGGATTTCCTTTTCCTCCTGATAATTTTAATTTTTACAGCTGGAGCATATATGCAAAATTTATATGAAATTTTGTACAGAGTTTTTTTGGCGGATTCAGAATTCACAGATATATTCATCGTCATTTTTTTGCACTTGCACGGAAATCCATATTAATACAAATAAAGACTTTTGTCGTTGAAAATTCCTTTGTTTTTTTACCTATATGTATTTTTTTAAAAATTTCCGCTGTCCGCTCACGCAGGAATTCCCAACTTCCAATTATATATATATATAAATCCCATTGCACATTGTATGTTATTATGAGAGCGAGAGACAAAGGCAAACAAAGAGGGAACATTTTTGTAAATATAATCGTTATATCACATTTATCATATCTATATATTGGAGGGATGATTGCTATATTCATATTAATATTAATTTCCGCATGTGGAGCCATTAAAAACGGAGTCGTAAAAAAATGGGGATGACGTCATGATCTGGAGTTATAATGAGAGTTTCCTGGCTTGGGTGTAAAAACAATAAACATAAATATAACCTGCATCTACATATTTAATATTGCGAAAGGAGTAGTGGAAAAAACAAAAAAACGGAGGATGGAGACTCCAATTCGAAATTTGGCTTCCTATATATACAGGGTGCCCCAAAATAACCCAAACACTATTTGAAGTATATAATATAGCTTTTTTTTGTGAACCGATTTTGTTGATGGATATGGCAAATTCAAGAGGAAAGTCCAACTTTTGAAGATTGACCAAAAAACATTGTCCAAAAATTATCACCATTTTTCATGAGATTATGAAAAAACAAAAAAAAAATATTAAAATTCATCACAATTTCTTTGATCATTTTTCTATTTGGGAATTGATTTTGATGAAAATGTTGTCAAATGAAAAATGAAGCGGGAGGTTCGACTTAATAATGTTCAAAGACATTTTTATAAATTTTTGAAAGCAGCTGTGGGATTGATCTTTAGAGGTCACTTTATTTTTTGACCTTCTGTAAAAAGGTCAAATGACATTAGTCAAAACAATTTCACCAACGGTAAACTTTTTTGCAATATTGTTTTCTGTATCTCTGAAGTTTTTCGGATTTTTAGGTCAAAGGGTCACCACAGGGGACCAAAAAGTTCGAATGACGGCGGAATCGGATTTAAAAGTTCAAATACCCGGGTAATCGAGTTGGTTCAAAAAGAAAACTCCTTGAGGGGATCAATATCGAGCATCCGACGAGTTTTCATGAACTTTGATAAGCATTTGTGGAAATGGCATGGATTTTTTTGGAATACCCGAAAATCGGAGAAAGTCGTCTGAGTTTGTTGCCTACCTTCTCTGAGCCCTGGAGGTCAAACCATCGGGAATTTCGTGTTGCATCCATCACAAAACTTGATCAGCATTGCATTTAGAGCACTTTTTTTGCTCATTAAAATTATTTTGAAAAACTTTAATTTTTTTTGAAATTTTGAAAAAAATTCAAAATTTTATAAAAATTAAAAATGTCTTTGAACATTATGAAGTCGAACCTCCAGATTCATTTGACAACATCTTCGTCAAAATCAATTCCCAAATAAAAAAATGATCAAAGGAATTGTGATGAATTTTAATTTTTTGGGGGTTTTTCATATATAATTTCACGAAAATTTCGTGACGAAATTGTGATAATTTTTGAAAAATGTTTTTTGACGAATCTTCAAGTTGGACTTTCCTCTTGAATTTGATGTATTCATTATTCATCAACAAAATAGGTTCACAAAAAAAAAGTTATATTACTTTTGAAATAGTGTTGTGGTTCTTGTGGGACACCCTGTATGTATTTAGGTATAATACATACACAGCAGGAAAAGGAAAAGGATTGTTGCTATTGATATTGCACAAAGAGCAAAGCAGTCGAACAAGTTTTGTTGCATGTTCAATGTTGGTTGTTTCCTTTTCCGTAAGATATATCTGTAATCTGTATACTTTGACTAATTTCTGGTTTCTGGTTTCTGTGGTCGGTTGGTGCATGGGCCCGGCCCCATGCACCGGGTGTGTGTGTGGAGGATGAGTGAACTCTGGATGATAATGATGCACAATGCACACGGCAGTTCTTATTGCGAAAGGTCTGACTGAACACCGCGGACTCAATTGTCTCTTCCTGACCTTTATATTGTTATTACTTTTATTGTTGCAAAGTGTCCGAAATGGCATCAGCAGTAACTAATAAACTCACCCAACTTCAAACCAATATTCTTCTCCAGGTAAATCCACACATCGAAAATCCAAATCTCCATCATTTAATTTAATTTAATTTAATTTAATTTAATTACTCCGAATTTGAATGCACAAATGTGTGATGTGTGTGTGTGGATTCGATGGGGAAAATCAATTAAAAAATGTATATTGTATTGTATAGTTTCGAGAGCGCTTGATTTCCCTGGAGAATTTGAATTTGGATGAGAAACTGTTGGGGAATGACAATTTCCTCCTTCGTCCGCTGCGCCTTCACAATTTCAATGTGGACAAGGCGGTGAGAGCCATTCGGGACTATCTCCAGTTCCGCACGGAATTCAACAAGGAGGAAATCCTCAAGGAAATCTATCCACCAGAATTTTCAAAAGTATACATATCGTCTGTTAAGTTCACAAAGGAACTATAATTATTTTCCTTAATTTCGTTGACCTGCTCGCAAAGATCAAACGGCTGGAGATGGAGTTTTGGGTCCTTCGACATGATTGTCTGCCATGACCTTTTCTGTCACCCTGAATTTTATCAGAATTTTACCCACAAAGACGGACGCAGTTCTATAAGCATTTCCACAAATTAAGGAAAATCGTTATAGTTCGTTTGTGAACTTAACAGACGATATATAATATATATACATAGTATGTATTACATACAGTATTATTCTCGAGAAACTTTCTGCACTTTCTATATATATGCTGTGTGCCCACTGCCAGCAATGCAATGAAAGTGCCATGCTTCTCCTGAATAATACGGTATTTTTTACCAGAATTCATGAGAAATTTCTGTGCCTATACAAATATTCCTCATTCATCATCTGTGATTCTGTGATTCTGTGCTCTTTTATTTTCAAAGGCCTTCGTCGCGTTTACGGGTGGTCGGGATTTGGCGGGTCGCCCCAGTCAGTGACCTTTACAAATATACATGTCAAATGTCAAATTTTTTCGCAAGTTTCCTTTGCATTGTTTATCAAAATGTGTTGCGAATTATTTCCGTTTGTTTTTGTTTTTGTTTTGTGTGTGTGTGTGTGTGATAGTTTGTACGGCGCCGTATGCAAAGACGTGGAATGCGAAGGAAGTGATACAAAATGGGGATAAGGACACTTTAATCCGTTTCTGGGTCAAATTGGGTTTTACATTCGAGGAAATGGTGCTGGAGCGGGATGTGGATTGCGGCATTTTGATTATGGACGTTGCAGATCTCCCCATTTGGAGTTATTTCCATCATGAAAGTGAGTTGTTCCACATAAACAATACATACAGAGACAAAAACCACACGGTTGTGTTGCCGCCAAAAGTTTCACTTATTCAATTTGAATTTTTTTGGGTGGGGGTGGGGGGAGGGGATTGTGTTTGGTGTTTTACTTGTTTGTTGGTTTGGTTTGTTTGTTTGAAAAGCCCTCCAAGTATTCGCGACGCTGATTGGTTACATGGAGAAAGCCCTGCCGGGTGTGATTGGTCAAGTATTTTTCGTGAATACCCCGAAGCCGGCGGCGATTTTATTCAAAATCCTGAGCTCCATGATCAAATGGTCCTGTCAAGTCCATCTCTTGGACTCGAACGAGATAAAATGGAAAGCGAGACTTGGCGAGTTTATTCCTCAGGACGGGATTTGTCCTCATTTTGGCGGGACTAGTTCAGCCATGACGCTCATTTAAATTTCAAAAAATGACTGTGAACCCCACACGCACTCTCCCCGCCACATTTCACAACTAATATTATAATTTAGTACATTTATTTACAATGTACAATTTTCTATTCCAAAATTCCAAAATTCCAATTTCTAGACTCGCGCGTTTGATGGTGTTGCGCGATAAAGAGAATAAAACGAAATACGAGTTAAGTTTACGCTGTGTGCGAGAGATAAAATAAAATGACGAGCGAGAGAGCGAGGGAATTTTCTAATGGATTTTCCTTTTACATTTATATCGTTTGATTTTAGAGCAAAAGTAATTATTTCATTTCGACAGACTATCTTGATGATTCCCATTCCCATTTCCATTTCCACATTCTCATTTGAATTTGCATTTGTCTATGTAGCGTATATATGAGGATCATGTGAAATTTCCTGTCGGATGCTCAACCTGATATTTAACTCCTCATTAAATGTGGTTGCTCTCTCACACATACATTTATCATGATTTAGCCTGTTTTTTTTTACGTCCAGAAAAATTCACACGTCGCGTCCTCGTCGTCATCGTCATCGTCATTTCCTTACCTTTTCCCTTTCTTTCATTTTGTTGTTACATATCTTGATTCGACTCCATCACACATCCATCCATTTTGTGTGTGTGATGCGAAAATAATGTGATATAAAAAATGACTGGTATAAGTTTTGGTTCAATCATCAGAGAGCTCGTAAAATGTATGGAGAAACTGTTTGGAAAATGTGATGATGAGAAACCAGTTTTTATTGTCGCTCTCTCATGTTCATGTTCAAAAACCCGAGCGATTGAGCGAACGGATGGGAATCTCATCATCATGGACATGGAAAAGTACTGTGGCAACTGTGCTGGCAAAACACAATATTTCATTGTTAAAAATCCCACACAGGGCAACAAAAAGGTGACATTCATATGTATATACATATATATATATATATCTGCATTCAGCTGACGCAAATCCCCCATATATACATGCCATTTATCTGTATATATATGTACATAATATTTTATACCCACAAAAAATCCTGCTGGAATAATGTATCCAGCAAAAAAAAATGTGGCATTGCGCTGTGCACACAAAAACCAAGACCAAAAAGACCAAAAAAACAAAGTAAATAAATCTGTGGGATATTCAAAAATTCATATAGGTAAAAATGAGTGTATATATTCGCATTCGCGATAAATCCATCCATTTTGTTTCAACTGGTTTGACATTAGACATTGTTAATTTGGATGATGAGCGGCCACGGACGGACGGACAGACTGTAAATGAAACGATGGATGAATTTAAGAGAAGAGATGAGGAAGGGAGAGAGAGAGAGAGGGAGAGAGAGAGAAAGAGATGATGAGGAGAAAAACGAGTCGTCGTCCAGTGAGAGATCAAAACAAAAAAAGTGGAAATGCAGAAACGATGCAGATTGCAGACCGTATACTCTATATATACATATCGTATATATGTATGATGTATATAGAAGTCGTTTGAGTGACAATTCATCAAAGTGCAAGACATTGTGACAGTGCAGAGAGAGACAGAGACAGAGCAATTCAATCAACCGCAACAGACCAACAGACCAATCTGTATATAATAGCATTAATGATTAATCAGAATTTAAAAGAGATGAAATTTATATACCATACCTATACAAATTGAATGCCGAGAACGTTGGAATTTGTTTGGAATATATACAAACAAAAACTAGGATATATTATAGTCTTTTCCTTTCAACAAATCCGACTGCTCCATGTGTATATTCAATATTATACGCAAGACAGAAAAACACACACGAGCAGACGCACTTACCTATATTGATTGGCATTGGCATTTGCATTTGCATTTTAACATGGACACGCGTAAAGGAAACGCACGTGCTGGACGGCTGACGAGCCGGATCAACGCACTCCACCACATCCCAGCATCCCGTCCCGTCCTTCACCACACTTTCTACCCCAATTAAATGCCCTCACACTTTTCTCTCTGCTTTCTCCACAACATCTCATTGAAAAATTACCGAGGGATTTGAGCAGTTTTTTTTTTTTTTTGGTGTTGACTGAATCTCGTCAACGGGTTTTTTATTTTCTATATTACAATGTAAATATATATATGGATTTGACATTTGACTGCTTCTCCTGTGTTTCTGCTGGTGCTACTGTGCTTGAGGCAGCAATATATAATAATTAATTAATTAATTAACACACATTTGTATATTGTAAATGATGGAGGGGTGGGGCGGGGGAGTCCTAATAAAATTGACTAAAATACATCCGATATACTGGCAATTCAATTGTATAGTTAATAGTTAATAGTAATGATGCTACGATAATAAAAACAATTATACAATATAATACAATAATAATATATAATTAAGGTTGTTGAGTTGAGTTGGATGTGATGGAGCTGGAGGAATGAGGAATGTGAGGATGAGAATGAGTTTAGCTGTAGAAGACTTGATTGAAAAGTGGGGACATGGCCGTCGCCCAAGTCAAATATCCATTATAGGAAAGATGAAGGCCATCGGATTTGTAGAGGGATGGAATGATTTCACCCAACCCCGTACAAAAAGCATCCTCCATGTCCAAATATCGGACCGAGTAGCCATCATCATAGTGACGAATCTGTTCATTCACGATTCGGGCTTTAGTATGATAGAATTCCTTCCCCCGCGGAAGGATTTGAAGGAGAATGATCTTCGCATTGGGGAATTTGGATTGGAGGAGCCGCAGGATCTTGCCGATTTGAGTGACGACTTGTTCCTCCTCATCCCCCGCCGACAAATCATTATTCCCAATGTTGAGGACGATGACGCGCGGGGAGAGATGATCAATGTAACCCTCATTCAGGCGATCCAGGGTTTGTTGCGTCACATCCCCCGGAAATCCCACATTCACCGCCCCCAAATGCTCATAGTAGTCGTTCCAGACGGGCAGGCCCTTCGTCCTCCACGACTTGGTTATCGACGCCCCCACAAACACTATAATATATACATCAGAATCATCAAAATCATCAGTACAAAAACCAACAATTAGAACAAGAACAAGAACGCGAACGAGAACGAGAACATTCCAATTATAATTGAAACTGCAATCATAATCAAAATCACAATCACACAATCACTTGCACTTGAGGATTTAAAGGCCAATTTTTTGCGAATAATAATAAATTCGCGCATTTATGTTTTTGTGTGTGTGTGTGTGTGGAATTGCACAATTAAGGAAAACCCTCGCACGCCAATCTCAATCTCGTCATATCACATAGCACACACACACACACACACACACACACAAAAAATCCTCATTGAAAACTAAGTGCGTTTTTTGTCTAACGTATAATATGTAATGGTGATTGTGGTATAAAATGAGGTCTTTACCGACTTCGCCTTCATAATGGATGGACCCTTCATTTCCTTCCACCCCATTCAAAGCTCCGCCTACACACAAACACAAACACAATCCAATTCGGTTAGACAACAACAATCCGGGGAACTTAATTTTTGTTTTGTTTTGTTTTGTTCTTTGGCAAATTTAATATGAAAGGTAATTATTAGTTATTGTTTAATAGGGGATGAATTAAAACCTGAAATGAGTTTTTCCAGGTTTTCAGTCTCTGGGAAGATGCCGGAGAGGCCGAGAGTGACTTCCGGGATGAGATGCGATGTTTCCCGATTATCCCGAACGACGGCCACCGTCACATTGGAGGAGGAGCCATTTGAAATTGAAATGCCGTTTTTGGATGATCCATTCTCGGCCGAAGCTTTCACGAGTGCCATCACACAAACAACAACAACGGATTCGGTTCGGTTTTGGGTTCAGTCACAACGACAAACGACAAACGATAAACGATAAACGATGATCAAGAAAAAGAAAAAGACAAATGAGAAGGGAGAAGAAGAGAGAAGGGAGGATGGAGGATGGAGAATGGATGGAGGATGGAGGAGGAGGAACTGCTGGAGTCACTAATTAAAATGAATGATTGAATGTTTCCCCGTTAGCGTGTTTTGGCTGTCGTCCAGTCCTTGTGGTTGCTTTTGGTTTGCTTTTGGTTTGGTTTGGTGGACGACGACTTTATTGATTGTGTGTGTGTGTGTCTGTGTGGGAAATGTGCGATTATATATGGGGAAATGTGATGTGGTGAGGTTGTGAGTTGGAATGGG
Source organism: Gisinianus flammeolus (assembly GCA_034699125.1). Taxonomy (NCBI): domain Eukaryota; kingdom Metazoa; phylum Arthropoda; class Collembola; order Symphypleona; family Katiannidae; genus Gisinianus; species Gisinianus flammeolus. Next base: position 18,809 of record JAIUND010001954.1, on the reverse strand, counting down.
AATGAAATGGATTGTGTGATGGAAGTCAAGTGGAAGCCACATTCAGTCAGCCAGCCTCTTATTATTCCTTGTGCTGATGTGGGAGCTCACATTCATTTTTACTTGCAAGTATTATTCAGTATTCGTACTTGAGATGGAATATAATGAAAACTCGTCTTGACTCTTTTGACTAATATATATGCTCCATTCCATCGCATTATAAAATCGCATCGTATCGCTCCTCAATTGTGCAATCCAACCATTTCGCTTTACTTATACTTTACTTTACTTTACGTTACTTTATTTGACGTGAGTTTGCATTGCTGGCTGGCTTCCTTCCACTTGCTTTGCTATGCTTCTCATTTTTGCTCCTGCTGTTTCTTCACCTGCATAAAAACTGGCTCACTGACGACGACGACGACGAGGACTCGAATTGAGGACTGGAATTCCCATTCTCCCCCATGGAGCATTTTAATTCTTCTTCCTTTCCTTCACCACCAACAACCAACAAGCCAACAACCACCGCAGCATCAGCGTCATCGTCATCATCATCCACACTCACCGTTTTTATATATACGGCAATCTCCATCGTCATCATCATCAAGAAGAAAAGAAGTATAGGAGCACCGCAAAAAAATGGAGTAGGAAACTCATCTGCGGAAGGATGACGACTGCAATCGTAATTACATGCATAGATAATTAAACCCATCATTGACATTAAATTAAATGAATAATTGCAATGATTAAGATTAATATTAATATGTACGGTACAAAAGTACGAAAGTACAAAAGTACAAAAGTACAAAAGTACAAAAGTACGAAAGTACAATTTAAAGTACGACTGAAACATGCATGCAGATTTTGTGTGTTTTGCATTTGATTTGTTTGGGATTTTTTTTTTTGGGGGGGGGGAGCAGGAAAATGATTATTTTTTAATACGGAATTCCCAAGGGAATTTGAAGAGGGGAAAAAATTAATAAATAATAAAGGAACGGACGGACGGACGGACGGTGATTTGTGGACGGTGATTTGTGCAAAACGAGCAAACAAGTTCAAGGGGAAAAGACGTGAAGACGTGAAGGAATTAGCATTCTTGTCATCTCCACATGTGCAATGCAATCGCCAATGTAGCAAATGGAATGTAATAATCCATGTACTATATAATATATTATATTGGACTTGTTCAGGCTGTAATTCTGTGCAATTCTGTGAAGTATGAGGACTCGTTCCCTTAATATACGCTGCCGTCCAATGTAATGTAATATATAGGTATACAACAATATGATTTGATGAACCAAAGGAAGAACCAAAGAACCCACGTCAAAGCATCAGAAGAGTAATAAGTATTCTCCAAGTATTAGTCGTCAAGTAATATATAGCAGACCAACAACATGCTAAAGATAAAGAGAGCAACAAAAAAGAGGAGCACAGTCAATTCCACACACACACACACACGCACATATATACACAGACGGTGATGGGGATTGAACCGATTCCATCATTCTCCATTCCATTCCGTTCTCATCATTACAACTCGTTAATTCTGTTGACGCAACCAACAACACACTTATTAATTAATTACTTACATCCCCCCCTCCGTCCGTCCGTCATTCGAAAGATGTTCGTTGCTCATTGGTGAATGAACGTTCACGTGTGGATTCGTCTTGTATTGGGCATTTCAGGATTGGCCGTTGGACCTTTTCACCGTCCGACCGACCATGAGCAGACGGACTGGCAGGCAGGCAGAGAGAAAGGCGTCGTCACAACTCCTCCTCCGGTGACCAACAAGCTGGCTTTCCCCATAGACGTCCACATTCACAATGACCGACCAGTGAAAGAATTGGGCCAAAAGAAATGCACTCCGTCGTCGTCGTCGTCCATCCGTCCTCAATTGACAGTCAACTGATTGTGAGGACAGTCAATTGACTGCTGCCAGCCAGCCGGAATCAAATGTACGATATTGAGGGTGGCGAATTGGGAATTTTCAATTTACAGAATGGAATTGATTGATTTTCATGTGGGGGGTGGGGGGTGAGGGTGGGGGGTCTGATCCTGCAGGATTGAATCGAATTGAATTAAATTAGAGGAATTCCATGTCCATGTTCATGTTCATGCGCATGTTGCATGTGGATGTGCATGGATGTGGATGTGTGGATGTGGTGCATTGGAAAGTGGAAAGTGGAAACTGCAGGCGGAGGGACGAAGAATGTGATGGCTCTGGCTGGATTTTCCTTTGTCAGTTGTTTTGGTTGGTGAAGTATGAAGTATGAATTTAAGACGGAGATTCTAGATTGTTGGATGATGAATTTCAAGGTGTTTATATGCATGTACGATGAGCAGTAAGCAGTCAGTAAGTGAGGAGCAGTAGAAGTAGAAGTAATATAAGTCAGCACATGATGGATATGGATAAATGAGTAAATGAATAATGATTGGTGTGGGAAGATTTCCCTAATTAAATATATCAACAGCAACAGCAACCCATGTTGATCGCGTGCATTTCATAAGGATTTGTGTTCGCCTCATTCATTTTGATTCCCATTAACGATGAATTTCTCCTCATAAGTCATATACGATACGATACCTATATAAATATACTTAAATTGCACTTAAATTACAATATGAAATATGTATGTACGTATATATAAAAGGAGGAGTTCTTTGATTGTATTTCCATGAGTACTTTGATGACACGAATCCCAGGCAGCATCAGGAGCAGAAGTAGCAACAGCAGCCATATATAATAATTAACGTATACATTTAATAATGTCATATCATTATCATGATATATAGTATTATATCCATTCCCTCATTCATCCATCCATCCATCCAACATATTCAAGCATGAATTATCTTAATAAAGCCATCCTACAAAAAACTAACTGTAATTTGTTTCCCAGGGAATTTTTGCATAAAGTTCTCGTATATAGAAGTTCTGACAATGAGTCCACCCACCCACAATCCAATCAGCATCAGAATCACATTCAGTCCATTCCAATTTCCATTTTCCATTTTCCATCTCCCGAACAACATTCAAATAAACTCTGACAAGCCATTAAATGCAAGGGATTCATTCCACATGACATGGATATCATATAGGTGAATGGGATGGGTTGAATGGGAGGGGATGGGGGGTGAAAGGGGATGGGGAGAAAGTGAAGTGAAGGAAGCGAGGACTTGACGCTCGGCACGCTTTTCTAAATTTCTGAAGGATTTTAACTTGCTTGTATCATCGACGAGAGAGAGAGAGAGAGAGGTGATTGCGTTAATGTTAATAATGGAGTATATAGTGAGTGAGTGAACGGCGGCCGGTGCGGCGTATGTATAGATATTCAGTTGTAAAATGTACCTAAACTGTACATGGATACGAAGTATATGAACATAACATAACATAACATGACATGACACTGCAATAAACATTAAACATTAAAGTCTTTAAAGTACGCAGTCGTTGGATTTAATATCGCGAGTTATGGGAGCCAGTTTTTTGACGCCCATTCCGTATAGTTCGTATATAGTTCATTGGTCAAATGTATGTGGTGTTGGAGTTTGGAGTTTAGAGTTTGGAGTTTGGATTTTATATAGAGATATTTCCTGAGAGGATCTCAAACTGTGTTCCAACTTGCCCCATTATCCATTCATTCCTTGAATTGAATTCGTTCACTCATTTACTCATCCACATCCATCAACGACATTCCGTATTGTATATACGTACGATAATAAATGGGAATTTTTGCTGCTACTGCACGTACTTATTATTCACATACGTGCAGTAGCAGCACGTCCTAATATAAAGTAAAGTATTTCTCTCTCTTTCTCGCTCTCTCATATATTAGACGGCGACCTCCGTCTGTCTCTCAATTTGCAAATAAATGGTGGACAATCTGAACGCGATCGTAAATTACGATCGTCAAGTTTGGGAATTCACACAGTAAAGTAAAGTAAAGTAAAATAGAGACATATCGTATGATATGTACAAGTTCAGTCTGTCCAAGCAAAGTGTGATGAATGATGATGATGGGATTTGTCATGTAATATTATTGTTATTATTCCACGTGCTCTCCTCATGCACCGTCCGTAATGTACGTATGTACGATAACGAGATTAGAGAAGTAGCTACTAGTCGATGAACGGACGGACGGTGAGACAGCAGTCGTCAGCTGTTGACAATGTTTGTGGTGCGAGTCAAAGTTCTCCACCACCACCACATTTCCATCCATTCACTCGAATCCACCATCAAAATCAAATCCAAATGTATATTGTAAATCCATTTATGACGGCCATTCACCATTCACCGGCCAATTTAATTCACCATTGTCCATTGTCCATTGTCAATTGTCATACGGCAGTTGACGGAAGGAAGGAAAAGTCACAGCCGACGTCCACAGTCACAAACTCCAGCGGCTCCAGGATCCGCTTTCTTTCTTTCTTTGTTTCTGTCTCCGTCGTCCTCTCTCCAGTCTCCAGTCTCCTCCACTGCTCCTGCTCGGCATTATCCATTTATCCATTGGAGAAAATGCAAAGGTGAGGCGGGTAAAGGCAAAGGGAAATCCCGACTCTATACTCGGTCCATCCAAGCATTTCCACACGAAATATGTTCCTGTACAAATTTAAAAGGATGAAAAGGATGGATTTCAATTTCAATTTGCATTTCCATTTCAATTGAATGCCGAATGCAGAATGGCAATGTAAATGCAATTGTTGTTGTTGTTGTTGTGGCTATATTGCTGCTGCTTTTTTAGCTTGGTGAGAATAATGTGAGTGTCTGAATGTGAATGTGAATTCGAGTGTTGCTGTTGTTGCTGCTGCTGCTGATGCTGGAAGGTTTGGGAAAGGAAATACAAAATATAAAATACAAAATACAAGTTTTTGTTCCCTTCACGGACCACTTTTTGTTCTTTGCATGTGCAATTTGTTTTTTAACCTCTCTCTCTCTTTCTTTCTCTCTCTCTCTCTGTCTCTTTGACTCGCTGACGGCCACAAGCTCCATTCCTTCATTCCATGGGAAATCCATCCATCCATTCGAATAATGCATGGTTCTGGCGGCTCCCTCAGCATCAACATCATCATCATCATATCGTCGGCTAACGATAAGTTCCATCACCCTGTATTATAATTTGGCCCCAGACGGCGAATGTGCGTGAAACGTTCATATATTCTAAAGTGCAGTATGAACCTTCCAGGGCCAAATGATAATACAGGGTTATGGAACTTAGCCGACGATATGTAGTTCGTTATTAGTAAGGATACTGGAAAACGGCCGGACGGACGAGCAAAGGGAAATCTCCACACACCACACAACACAAGAGCAGAATATATATATTGAATAATCAAAGTAGTGAGGGAATCACACAGACAGACAGACAGACGGACAGACAGACAGGATTCCATTCCACTCTTCACATTGAATCATCATTGTGTGGACTCACTGGCTGCTGAAGCTGCCGGACGGACAACTCGCATCATAATCTCCACACACCTTACCTTCCCTTACCTAATACCTTACCACCAACAACCACTCTGTGATTTTCTATAGTCATTTTTTGCACCCCTGCTCCCCCTCCCCCTCCCCCCTTCTCTCTCTCTTTCTCTCCTTCTCATCGTCATCGGCATTGGATTCCCCACATGCTCCTCCGTCTTTTTTGCGAGTGAGCCCAACGCAACGTCCAACGCAACGGAACGTAATAGGGAGCATGAGGACGAACCACCAGGTGAGCCCCATCATCATAATCATCTTCTTCTTCCTCCTCCTCCTCCTCCTCACTCTTCATCTTCAATTTTCAATTGCCAATACAATTAAATGTGTGTAAAGTTAAAGGGACTCATTCTATATTCATTATTATTCTCAAATTGACAGTTTGCTCGTTTTCTCCTGCGGTCGTCCAAATCCCGTGCTGCCACTGCCACTGCCACTGCGACTGCTTGCCCATGTCACCGACGACATTTGAGCCGGACCGCCTTGTCTCCAGCGCCCTCCGACTCCGGACTCAGTTTCGGTATGCCTCCCGCCCCCCACCCCACATTCATTTCATTTTTTTTGTTTTCTTATTCCCTTACAATTACATTACTTAGAATGAGGACAAATTCAATTTGTAATCGTTGTATGTAATGACCGCGTGTTTGGTCCTTGTTTTTGTTTTTGTGTTGTGTTGTGCTTTGGGGGTTCAGATTCGTCGGAAAGACAGCGGGAGATTCAGAGTGTGGCGCGGAAGTTTACGCGGGAGGAAATCATTCCCAAGGCAGCCGAATTTGATCGGAGCGGAGAATTTCCATGGAATATCTTTAAGAAGGCCTGGTACATTGGCCTCCTCAATGGATTCGTCCCCAGAGAATTCGGTAGATACCCACCCACACACTTTCTACATTACATTACATTGATTCCCTGCATACCAATTAAATTACCAATATGTATAACTAATAACTACTAACTACACATGAATAAATTGAAAATAAACGAAATTCCTCCTCAAATTGATTGATCCACATTGATCAAGATTGATTTTAATTCAATATTTATTAATGTACGTTTGAACGTGTGTGCTGTGTGTTTAGGTGGGACGGGACTGACGGTCGCGGACATTTGCACGGGCTACTTTGAGTTGGCGTACGGATGTACCGGCATTAATATCGCCCTCCAAAGCTCCATCTTAGCCGTCCGTTCTTACCCTTACAATTACAATTACCTAATGCGATTCATTGACTTGGCGCCTTCAATGTCATTTTTTTATATTTTGTTGTTGGTGGTTTGTGGTTTGCGGTTTCAGGCGGCGCCGCTGCTCCTTGGTGCGACGAAAGAGCAAAAGAAGAAATATTTGGGGCGCCTCACTGCCGAGCCAACGATCGCCGTAAGTTCATCCTTTATCCAGACCGCCCAGTACATACAGATGATACAGATGTGGGCAGAATTTACATGGACGTTTGTCGGTTTGGCGGGGATTTTAAATTGTTTTTGTTGTAGGCGTGTTGTGTGACGGAGGCGGGGGCGGGATCGGACGTGTCGAATTTGAAGACGCGGGCGGTGCGAAAAGGGGACGAATGGATAATAAATGGGCGAAAGATGTGGATAACTGGAGGCGGGGTGGCCTCATGGTATTTCGTCCTCGCCCGCACTGACCCCAACCCCAAAACACCCGTGGGCAAAGCCTTTACGGGGTTCATCGTGGATGCGGACTCTCCCGGCGTCATCCCCGGCCGCAAAGTACACACACACAAACAAATATACAAAACAAATTTTACAAATACGATACAAACAAAACTGAATGCAAATTGCAACCAAATCATATTGCACATATTCATTTGATTTCTGGGTTTGGGTTTTTGAGATTTTGGCGCGGGTAATTTATCGTAATTTGAATTAAATGATGATGAATTGGATTAAAGGAGTTGATGTTGGGGCAGCGATGTTCGGACACGCGCGGCGTGACGTTTGAGAATGTGTTGGTGCCGCAGGAGAGCGTCGTCATGGGCGAAGGCACCGGATTCGGTCTCACCATGGGTATCATTTCATTTCCATGCAATTCACATTTATATTCATATTCATATTCAAATCACATGACTACTATCGAGATGGCTTCAGTAAAAAAAGCCTCAACTAATGTGGGGCCCCAGACGGCGTACACCAATTTGCCGTACACGCATATTCACCGTCTGGGGCCCCACATTAGTTGAGGCTTTTTTTGAATGAAGCCACCCCTCACGATTTGTCGTCTCAATTCTCAATAAATGATAATAATTTCCACACCCACCCACCGCACAAATGTACAGAGGCGTTTGATTTGACCCGGCCGATCATGGCGGCAGCAGCGGTGGGTTTGGCGCAAAGGGCCCTCGACGAAGCGACTTGGTATGCCCTCAAACGACAAACATTCGGGACGGCCATCGTCAATCATCAGGTACGTCCATAATATCCATAATATACATATCCCGACAATGATGGATTCAGAATATTTTGGTCGAGATCTAATGAAGAAATGATGGATTTTAATTGGTTGTAAATGATGTGTGGATTGATGTGGTATATATACATTTATATACATGTAGAGTGTGGGGAATATGTTGGCGGACATGAGCATTGGCGTGGAGTTGGCTCGGCTCATGACGATCCGGGCAGCTTGGGAAGTTGACCAAGGCCGAAAAAACACGTTTTACGCCTCCATCGCCAAATCATTTGCCGCGGAAACGGCCGTCAAATCCTCCTCCGACGCCGTCCAGGTTCGTCTCATTTCTCATTCATTCCTCCACCACCACTTTTATTTCTATTCCCATTTGGTATATTTGTTATTTGTATTTCTTCCGACTTTCCCTCTCATTTTCTCTTTTTATACATATATTTACAAAAGCATGAATTCTATATTCTTGTGATTTCGCCCGCGACCGTGAAAAGATTATATATAAATAATGTTGTCTGGTGTTTGTTTGTGTTTGTTTTGCTTTTCGTGTGTGGTGGATTGTGTATGTAGATATTTGGAGCGAATGGGTACAGTGCGGACTACGCGGTGGAGAAATTATACCGGGACGCCAAGATATTTGAAATCTATGAGGGCTCCACTCAAATCCAAAAATTGATCATCGGACGAGAAATTTTATCCAGATTTAAAGCTGCAGAGATGGAATGAATACATATGAAATATACAATGAGACGAGACTGAATTAAACCCGAAACCGGAAACCCCCGGACGGGCGGCCTCTTCATACACATAATATTTGACACCACACCAAATCCAAATCAAATATATATTTAATATTTATATAGATGACAAGGATTCTCGGCGGCGTCTTTCGAATCCGGACTCTCAATTTGTTTAGCTAACGTAATATTCTATATTGACGCGATATGGAAAGCGTGACTATAAAATAAAAGACTTATCCTTATAAATAAAATGTGGATGGCAAATCATCCGATTCCGGCCTCAACGTCAAATAAAGCAGTCCAATTTGTGTGCCTCATTTATATATAATCAAATCCTCAAAAAATTCCTCGCAAATCCTCGCACAGTTTTCTTCTCCTTTTATTTTTGGTAACCCATTTGCAAATATATTTTGCATTTTGCATTTTGCAATTCACACAGCTCCTTTGCGTTTTGGAATCGGAATTTCCATGACGTACGTTTTGTTTGCCTTTGGTTCAACGTGATCCATTGTTCGGAGGATTCCGAGATTCAAAGAGAATGCAAATTCAATTTCAAATTCAAATTCAAAGCATTATAAAAAAACCGGTTGATTTTGGAATTTCTTGGCTCTTTCTCATTTGGACGATCGAGAATGCTGTGTTCAGTGGAACCGAGCGACAAAACTCAAGAAATCCATCCGAGAGAGAATGAAATGAAATGATTTGCGCTCAACCAACAATCAAATCTTGAATTTTCAAATTCCACACAGTGGAAATATAATCCTCACACACACAAATCTGTTTTCTCCATCACACAAAGACAAACAAAACAAAACAAATGAAAGTTTGTAAAATCAAAAGTTGCCAAAAGGATTGGCGAGATGATTGAGAATTGAGTTCAAGTCTGTCAAAGTCCGTTTTGCCTTGTTCAAGTCGTCATGGAGGATGCCAATTGTAATTGTAAGTGAGATGTTTCTCCCATGAGAACATGGAGACAAACTCAATTCCTTTGTAAATGTAAAGTAATGTAATTGCTAATAATAATTTATTCCTCGTCCACGTCATGAACAATTCCATTCATTCATTAATTTAGACAACATAATTACATATATGATTACTGATTACAATAGTTAGTTAATTGGTAATATCACATGATGATATTCGTCTCCTCGTTTCCTTCCCCACATGCACCACAGCGCAGCAACACACTTTTACTTTTATACTCGTTCTCACGCGCATCAGCTGTCAGTTTGCACAGGAATTTGTTCCCACACACACAAACATTATTTTAGTTGTATATATCCCCCCATCACTTTCTATATTTTCCCCATTGTATGTACATTCTCGCGGACTCGAATTACAGTTGGATTCCGTCTGTCCGTCCGTCCGTCTCGGATGGACACGAACACGACCCCATTTGTCGTCAAGTATATATTTATGGGCGTAGGAACTTTCCCCGTCGTCTTTTTTTATTTTGCTACATATAGGAAAGTCCGTGGGGAAATGATGGCCGTAATATGGATTGTAAATTGAATTGTTTACCTGCTGTCTTCAGAGGAAAACGGACTTTCCTTTCCACACACTTTTGATTCCACTTTGCAACTCGGAGACGACTGAGAAAAAAACTGGACAGAGATCAACCCTGCGAGTTTGTTCACCTTTCCTCCGTCTTCATCTTCATCTTCTTGGTCTTCGTCGTCGTCTTGGGATTTCTCTCCTCCTCTTTTGCCCAAAGGAACAACTCGTGTGCTCTGCTGTATAGAACCAAAGTATGTAATATGCGGTGGTGGGGGAATGTAATAAGGAAAAAAGTAAGTATAAGTAAGAAAAGAGGAGAGGGAATCGGGCGGCAGTGGGATTTGTTTTTTTACATTGTCATTGGGATTCAGAATTCAGAATTCAGATATTTGAGATGGTGCACCGAGCGGGATTGAGATTCCATGAGGATTTGCATACTCACCACGCCGGCCGGCCGGCCACATGCACATGGAAATTACATTGATGAATGATGAATGATGATATTGATAGGTATTATTATGGTATGTAGGTAAACATTCATTCTGTATATAGACATTAGACATGGACGTTGTGAGGACACGTGAGCATTACTGTCATTGTCATTGGCATTGAGGACAGACAATCCAGCTCCGTGAATGAGGAGATTGACGATGAGATTCTTGTATTGTATAATAGATTGTCCTGTCCTGTCCGTCCGCACAAGCCCCAACATCTTTCTGTCCATATTAAATATTAAATATTATGTGACTAAAAATACCCAACTGGAGTTTTTTGCCCTTGCCTTATTGCTTTGATAGGGATTAAATTTCTGTTTTTGTATGCTGGTTTGCTCTTACGCGACATTTGTATCGTATCATTGTTTGCAATCGTCGTCGTCGTTGAGTATAGCGAGTAAACGAGGCCTGGAATAAAAAGCAGTATAGAGCAGAACAATTGAATGGAATGACTGAATAATGGAATAAATAATGGGAATTGAAATGAATTAAATGCAATGGATTCGATTGGATTGTTGCTGTTGTTGTACATACATCAGCATAGAACTTGCAGGCTCGCCTCGCTCAACTCATTATCATTTTCATGCCGGCCATTCCAACAAACAACAATGCAATGACGAGGACAAGGACCAACGACGCTCATCCAGACATGAACTTTCAACTATAGGCACAAAAAAATGAGGAATTTGAAAAAAATAAAACGCATGGAATTCTCGTCGAGTTGAGTGAAGTCGAGTTGAGTTGAGTTGAATCGACTGATCCTCCCGAGATTTGTATTCATCGCAGCAAGCAACTGGATTTTGAATTGTGGATTGTGGATGATCGTCTGTGTTCTTTATACGCCAGTGAAAAAAACTGGGCTTTTGTGGGGATTCTCCATTCGATTCCATCCTTCGCTCGTTCGCTCGCCGCTCCTTGGTCGATTGTGGATGGGAAAATCCCGAGATTCACAGCTTTGCATTGTGCATTTTTTAAAGGAGTGAGTTGAGTTGAGAGAGTTCATTTGGTTTCTTGTGGTGGGGTTGGGGGGGTTGTTTGGGGGTGGGGGTGAGAGGGGAATGAGTGATGATGAGGACAAGATCATAAAACATCCGAGCCAGTCAGAACAGGATTTCTGATTTCTGCATGTGGCTGTGGCTATATGTGTTATTTACAATTTACAATGTACATGGACTGTGCATGCTGTGTGTTATTTCCAGACAGTCGACGGTCCGTCCTTTCCCTTTCTTACATGATTCCCTCTTCTTCTTCTCCTGTCCTTTTGGCGAATCTCCTCCTATTTCCATGTAATGATGCTTGTCCTCATTCCTCATTGTGTCGTACATAAATATGTAATTCTATAATTGCAAAGGGGATGGATTGGAATGGCACTACAAAAATCCGCAGACATGGATTCTCCACTCCAAAGATGATAGATACGAAGATACCACACTCATCCGGCGGACGGACGGGCGGACGGACGCACGGATTTGTATCGTACGAATTATCCAAATCTATATGCATTTACATATTTTCAGACGTTGGACGTCAGGATCTGAGAATGAAGGCAGAAGTGGACAGACAGAGTTGAGGATCCATCCAGCTTCAATTCCAAACCCCAAATCCCAAATGAATGCATGTGAAATATGTGAATACATATTCTATCGTATATGAATATGTATAGTGAGGGTGAAATTGCGAATGAATTTGTTACACATGTATGCATGTGTGTGTGTGTGTGTGAGTGTGTGAGTGAGTGTGAAAAACTGGACTTTTGATAAAGTGGTCGACCTTCATGCATGCATGCATTCACTCACTCACTCGAGTTGTTGCTTGCACTGACAATGAGATTGTGAGGAGTGAGACTGGATACGTTTGACCCTCTCCTTCATATTCCTATATGTATGTACATATGTATGATATCCACACGTGTGCTCTGCTCTGCTCACTGATCCTCATCCTGATCCTGACGATGATCCTGAGCATCCCTAGAAAACGGAGACTCCAGGCAGCAGAGCAGACTATATGTATTCCATTTCCTGGCTTTATCCGTATCCGTACGTCCGTCCGTCCGTATACGAATTGTGTTGTCATCAGTTGGTGTTGACTGATCATGCCCTACAAAATGATGGAGGACGAAGGAAGGAAATGAGGATGAGCTGAAAGGAAAGTGCGTTTTCCTCTCCATTCCTCCACAAACAAACAGAGATAGAGACAGAGATGCGGAGGAGGAGGAGTCGCATTTTCTCTCACTCACTTCTTTCACTTTCCTGCGAGTCCTCTGCACATCTGATGTGCTTGTGCGTAAAGGGCGTAGGTTGTACTTACTCGGTATATACCCTATGCGTGTGTGGTGTGTTCACTACGCAACAAGTGCATGGGAGATTGATCAGCAGCACATTTATGTGCGTTGGTGTGTGTGTGTGTGTAGCACATCACACCACCACTTAATTGCTATTGTAATTGTCCACCATTTTAAATTAATGATTAATCAACCCTTCATCTTCGTCCTCGTCATGTCATCCTGGGGAAATCCAATCCATCCGCGAAAGCATTGTGACGTGGTTCCTTCGTTGTTTTTCCCATTAACATTGTATATATACAGTTGAGTAAGTACTGAGAGTACTGACGTACGTACGTCCCATTACATACGTAGTTACGTCAAACGTAAATGCGAGTTCAAGAGTACACACTAGTACACAATACACAATACAATCAAGAAAACCCTTCCATCAAAATTAGTCTTTAATTTGCCATCTGAATGCTCGTTAACGACTACAATTAGTGAAAGAGAGAGAGAGAAAGAAAATACGAGAATTAAAACCAGTGGGGGGAAAAAACTGGACTTTTTGACTCGCGAATTGTAATCTTTGTGATTTCTTCAACTGAATCTCATTCTCATTCTGATTCTGATTGGCCATGTGAGGCCATGATTCGTCATTGAACTGGTCTCGGTACATCCATCCATCCATATTTATGTTTGGTTCAGATCATCTTAATGTCGATGAATATCTACATAATAATAATAATAAAATATAGTGAAGGCATATGTATAAGCTGTCCGGCGGTTCATTGTCGTCGTTTGCATAATTTGTAGGAGTATGAAAAGGAGCAGCTTCATTTAATCTCACATATAGTGATGCATGTAATTAGTATCTTACTTATGTATGTAGGTACATGCAACATTGAACATTAAACATTGAACATTAAACATTGAACATTCTTGACTCGACGAATGAATTCCACTAACTGGAATTGCAATTTGCAATTGGAATATGGAAGCACACACACACTCACACATATACACAGGGATGAGAATCAGTGGAAAATGTTCGTTCGTCTTTTCCATTGAAATCTCCATCTCCATTTGCCTCACAATTCACAATTCCCAATTCACAGCACACAAACGAACATACCAACGGATTTGTGCATATGAATGAGAATGACTTTCTGCAGTCGCCTCACACCAGCTCCCAAATCCAGTTTTTTTCATACCTTTAGACTATCTACATATATGCACAGTGAATGGATGTCGAATGAGAGTGGATTGATTTTCGTCTGTCTGTGTGAGGGAGATCAAATAAAATAAAATGAAAAAAAAACTGGACGGCTGTGGATCATTGTTGTCATTGTGACTGGGAAAATCCAGATATATAAATCTTCATACTAAATTGACTCATCGTGGTGTGTGTGTGGAAAAACCCACGGAAATGGTCCCCAATGAAACGAAACTAATTGTAAGTACCTATAAGCACGACAAGACAACAATAGGGTATGTACCGTATATACTGTTATAGAACCCCACGACTTTATAGAACCCCACTTTCTATAGAACCCCAGGGGTAGTATAGGATTTTCCGATACAACCCCAGTCTGAATTACACATAAAGTAATGATACAACCCCACCCTCTTATAGAACCCCACCCTCCTATACATCCCCTGGGGTTCTATAAGATTTTCAAATACAACCCCAGGGGTTCTATAACAGTATATACGGTATATATTATCAAATATTATGTATCATCACAAACAAATACATGTTTATGGCGATATTGCGGGATTTTGCCCATTGGAAATTGAGAATCTTTAGCCCATAATTCTGTCCACCGTAATTAATGTTTCGGGTTCCACAGGATTTCCAGGAACAAATTCAAAGACAGAGAGAGAGAGAGAGAGAAAAGAGAGCTGTGAATTCAAATTCAAATTCAATTACCGCTTTTGAAAAATATACAATATATATAGTTTAATTTCTATTACTGGGAACAATAACTGACGATGAGCTGACGACGACGACGACAGTAAACTATGGACTTGGACTTGGACTTGACGGAAGAGAGAACAAATTCAAAGTAAAGTAAAGTACAGTGATGGGAAAGAGGATGGATCTCTCTCATCTCCCATGACATGGAAATGTGGAAATGAACAGACAAAAAGCAGTCACAATATTTAATGGAATGAGACTTTGCGACTTGCGAGAGGAAAACGGAGAAAGATTTTATATGGTCGTCGCTAGTTTAAGTCGGTCAGTGACGCCGCCGACGACGAAACTGTCAAACAACTCGAGTCCTGCATGGAAATATATTCCATGTATCGTCGGCCTAGGTTTGAAAGGTTCCATATTTTTCGGCTACGCCTCTTTGCTAAAGTAAATCAAGTACGATGCTCCACCCATCCAAAAAGTATGGAACATTTCAAACCCAGGCCGACGATAACGATATATGCAGATGAGAAATGAAGATGGATTTTAAAGGATTCGAACAATAATAGATGTGAATGTGAATGTGAGTTGGTGGAGATAACAATGACATTGGGTAGAGCTAACAATAGGTATCGGATGTCTTTGATTGTATGCATACATATAATAGGTGACCATATTTACAATATGGGAAAGGACATTTAAAGGTTCATGCTCATGTGCATGAGGAGGAGAGAATGAAATTGCCAAAAGGGACAGAGATTCAGATTCAGACTCAGATTCAGATTCAGATGCGATTTTCACGAAGGAAAATATAGGTAAGAAGATGAAGATGAGGAAAAGTGGCCCACCAACTCCTCACACTTACACTAACGCTAACACTATATAACAGAAGGTAGGTAACTAAACGATATGTAGATATATAACCTATAATATAACCAACTGGAATGGACCAACGGAGGAGCGGACAGCACCTTCTCCATTCCAACTCCCACCGACCACATCACACCGACAACTCACTCTCGTCCGTCCAGCCACAGTCAGCCGTATATACAAAATCCCCACCAACAACTCGTTTTGGGCATTTATTCATTACGTCAACTTTTCACACCACTTATATTCTCACACTCATTCACCAACCACACATTGTTTGTTTGTTTGTTTGTTTGTGAGGCTGTGTGCAATTATACGACATCCAAATCCAGAGCACACACAAACACAAAATATACACAATACAAATAATATATTATACAGAGAAAGTGTGTTTTTCCTTTTACTGTCAATAAGTTGTTATTCACATTTCACTTTCACATCCATCCTTCATTCCACTCCGCTCGGGTGAACGACCAAGCAATTTCATAACAAATCTCATTTAATTTGTCTTCTTAACATATATACGTCGGCTCGTCGGGGAGACGTTTTTTTCTGGTTATTGTCAAGATGAATCGCGTGGGGAAATTACGACCCGGCGGCTCCTGGAGCTCCACCAAAGTACACTAACAAATTAATTAAAACCATGAAAAACTATGTCATATTCAATTTATTCAAATCCCCCGCCATTTCCTCATCATATTCATTTCCCAAAACAAAATGGTTATGAATGTAAATTTTATGTTGATTGTAATTGGGGATTGTGATTGTGTAGGCGCATTTGTGCCGGACGAGTGGGCGCGGGAGACGATTGGTCCATGGTCTCCATTTAAATCCCCATCGTCATCCCAGCAGCAGAGTGGCGCCATACTCCACGTTCAATGTTCACGGCGTGCGGGAGGGGACGACGGCGGAGGAGGAGGAAATCGTCATTAGTGGAATCAGCGGGCGATTCCCACAATCCGACAGCGTCCAGGAATTCCAGGAGAATTTGTTTAATAAAGTGGACATGGTCACCACCAAAGATCGTTTTAGGAATATGAAAGTCCCGTTGTGTGGGACTTTGAAGGATTTGTCCACTTTCGACGCGGGATTTTTCGGAATCGTCCCGAAATTGTCCAATTTCATGGATCCACAACAGAGGAAACTGTTAGAAGTCATTTTTGAAACGTTGGTGGATTCGGGTGAGATCCAAATCCAAAAACCTTTATTTCAATTCACATATGACATAGATGAAACATTTTAATCAAAAAAAAAAAAATAGGCGGGAAGGGAATTGAATTAAATGTGTATAGTGATTGTGATTGGCAAATGTATTGGCAGGGAACAATCCGGAGACGATGAAAGGCACGCGGACGGGGGTGAGTTCACACAATACATTAATTAAATTAATGACTGTGGATGGATAATTTGATGATTGTGTTTGATGGAATTTAATTTACTTTAATTTTAAATTGTGTGAGGGTAGGTGTGGGTGGGGACGGGTGGGACACCCGCCATGGACTATTGGCTGCTGGATGCCAGTAAGTTTTATCAAAAAGAAAACCCGCTTCTTTCAATTCACATGGAAATTTTAGAGTCGTTGATCATTTAAACTGATGGAAATGATGGACAATGACAGGTAATTTGGGGATGGAAGGCTACGCTTTGGCCGCGGTCACGGATTTCTCTCTCGCCAATCGCCAGTCCTTTTCGTAAGTCCCCCCCCAAAATTCTGTCCTTGAACAATCCATTTTACATGTAAAATCTAAAATGTCAAAGTCAATTGTGGATGAGGCCCCACATCAGAAGAATGTTTTTGTATTTGTTTTGGTAATGGATAGGTTTGATTTCAAGGGCCCTTCAATGTCCGTGTCCACGGGCTGCTCCGCGTCCATTATCGCCCTGGAATCGGCCGTGAATGCAATCAAATCAGGGTCCTGTGACTCGGCTATCGTCGCCGGTGCCAGTGAGCCCCTCAAAATTAAAATACTTAAATGTGGCGTGTGCATTCATTTGATTTGCTGTGTGGATTTTTTCCCCTTTCTTTTCCACAGCCGTCATTCTCTCGACGAACACGACCGGGGATTTCCTCATGCTCAAGGCTCTGTCTTTGGACGGCAAGTGTAAAAGCTTCGATAAGACAGGTACACACAACATGTCACACATGCACACACACAGCCGGGAAATTTAGTGGGGGTTCGAGTCGAGAGTTCGAATCCCAGCCGGTGCAGAGGTTTTTTTAAATACAATTTATTTTGATGGTTGATGATTTAAGGGGATGGATTCACGCGGTCCGAAACCGTGTCCTCAATGTTGATTCAAAAGCGGAAGGATGCCAAACGAGTTTATGCAAGTATTCGACATGTCAAGTCCAATGCGGATGGATATAAAGAAGCCGGCTACTTTTTCCCATCGGGGAAAGTCCAGGAAAATCTATTGAGGGAAATGTACAGTGAAAGCAAAATCGATCCCGCGTCCATTTCTTATTTTGAAGCTCATGGAACCGGGTAAGAAAAACCGTCTTTTCTTTCCTACGTTTCCATGGTGATTTTGTCCATTGAAATTGAAATTGAAATTGAAATGGGGGATTTTGGGATTTAGGACGCAGGCTGGAGATCCACAGGAATTGCAAGCCATTTCCGATGTCATTGCGAAAGCAAAAGGTCGACAAGGACCACTTTTAATCGGCTCCGTCAAGGTCAGTAAATTGTAAATTGAACACGGATCGATGGACATTTAAAAGGATTCTGTCATAATTAAGTCATAATTAAATTAATACATTTCTCCTCCTTCATTTAATCAAATTGTACAGTCGAATATGGGGCACAGCGAGTCCGCAGCTGGAATGGCCCAACTAGCCAAAATCTGTATAATCTCTCAAAGTCGGGAAATCCCACCAAATCTCCATTTCAATCAACCACCGGAAATAATCAAACATGTGTTCGATGGGTCTCTTGAAGTTGTAACTGAAACAACGGCCGTTCCGGATGGTCTTCTTGGTCTTTCATCTTTCGGAATCGGCGGGACGAACGCGCATGTCATTCTCGAGATGGGCATCAAATCCAGACCCGTGACAACTCCAAGTCCCATCCCGATTTTGCTCCCATTATCGGGGCGGACGGAAGACGGTGTGAAAGAATCCTTAACGAAAGCCTGCTCCACCGCTGAAAACCCGGAATTTGCTGG